>ML809212.1:0-44124 GCA_009831015.1 Picea engelmannii
TTGTATAAGAATAACCTCTTATGATAGAATTGCTAGATAGCTTCAATAACCTTTAATGCCAATTGGGACCAAAGCATAATAGGAATTGGACACCATTTAGAGCTATCCATGTGAGATCTTCATGACTCCTTAAGTTGATCAAACACTAAAGAAAACCTCCTTAAAATGAAGCTCTAGCTTAAAAGAAAGACAGGATTAAACACCAAAACTCTTGGTTTTAATCAATGATGTTTTATTTCCAATTTGAAATAATTGCGCACGTGGTATAGGAAGGTATACATAGTATACTTGCACTTGTTTTCGAAAAACTTGTATAGCTTGTCAATCAAGAATCTTTCGAAAGGCCAATGCTCTTATTAGTTCTCAATGTAGTCTTTTTCTTTTGCTTGTTTGGTTCCATGGTTTTTGATGGAGGGTAGAATATTAATGTTAGGCTTAGATAGCATAAAATATTCAATATTATGTAGGATATTTGGAATCCTTAGGGTTTAGCTAAGGAACATGAAATTTTGCAGGAACAAGAAATTTCGTAGCAACACAAATCTTGTAGCGAGCATTAGATGATTTAAAAAAATGGAAATAACAACTTTTAAAAACATGATTCATAGTTGGATGACTTTTGCATGGGACGAAACTGACTCCCATTCTTAAAACTAATGATTTCTTACCATTATGGAGATCAAGCAATTTTGCAGCGATTTGACAATTTGGCGATGCGAAATGATAAGATCATTTGCAACGAGCTTTAAACTCAATGGTTTCAATTTAGAAAGGTACAATTTTGACTTAAAGGCCTAAGTAAACCTTGAACAAGACTCTTTGAACTAACATTTTTTATGTGCTAACAGGGTCTATCATATATTGTTTTGTTCGCAAAGTTCATTTTGTAAAAGTAGATATTTAAACTTGTCTACATAATTATTATGTAAAAGTAGTTATACATTCTAAACTTCTATTCAGCTTAATAAGTTATAGTCAAAGTTATTCTAAACATTATTTCTATTAAGAAAGGC
Source organism: Picea engelmannii (assembly GCA_009831015.1). Classification (NCBI taxonomy): domain Eukaryota; kingdom Viridiplantae; phylum Streptophyta; class Pinopsida; order Pinales; family Pinaceae; genus Picea; species Picea engelmannii. The sequence continues at coordinate 1,014 of ML809212.1, forward strand.
TTTGCATTGTCTTACATGAGTTGAAAAGGGTCCTTATTCATGTAGCTCGTTCCATGAACTTGATCGAAACTTTTCAACAACTCTTGTGGTTGGTCGGAGCTTTACATTCAAATTATTTATAGCACTGTGTAATGTATTATGCCAATGATAAGATATCACACATTTGTTCTTCATACTTCTCTCAAACTTTTCTATTACCTTTCGATAAATTTAAAACATTGTACTTGTCTATTAAGTTTCGACAAAATTTCTCATAAAATTAGAAGTTACATTTTATTATTATCCATACAAAATAATCTAAAGCACTCTCTTAACAACAAATTTCGTGCGAGAGTGAGGTATTAGTAGAAAAATAGTATCTATATACTATTATTCAATGTTGCTCTCAAATAACGTTGTTCAAAGCTTTGACGTCTTTCTCATATACCCAAGTATAAAAGTTACCATGTTGAAGATAATTTTCAAATAGTTGTTAACATGGAATTGCAAGTAGTTTTATTCCAAAAATAGATATACCCAATTGTAAGATTTCAAATTAGAAATTATGTTGTGTAAGGCCTCAATTAAGAACATGGTCTCTAATAGAATAATGGTCCTCACTGTATTTGAACTAGTGAATTATACCTAGATTTTCTAAAAGGATTGACTACAAAGATTAATAGGAGTCATTATGATTCGCATGCAATTATGACGTTGAGCTGAAAGTGAATATTTGTTGCTATATATTTAAGTATGTAAATTACTAACATATTGAGCCACTAGCACGCTCGATACCTCAAGAACCCACTTCTTGAATTGATTTCAAATTTCTGATACTAATTAGTTAACAAAGAGACATGAAGTAACACATAAAATATGCAAGATTGATGTTAAACCATAAAAGAAAAGAACCATACATCATGCACAATAAATAACCTACAAGTAGACACATTTTTACGTTGATAGGCATCCTCCTTATTGGAATCGATGATTTAATCAATCTTTTAATCACAAATTCCAATATTATGGCCAACAATTAAAGATGATGGCATAATCTTCGTCTTACACTCAAATCAATGAATGAGATTTAATCTCCATCACTTTGTTTCATTTATAAATGCATCCATTAAGTTTTAACTAGTTTATTTTTTCACATTTACTAATTCATGTTAAGGAATTATTGCATCCGTTAACCGGTTTACATTTGCACATTTGATTGCCACGTTTAGGTGATTAACAAAGATTAATATGTATGTAACATTTTATTTCCATGTTTGGCTGACATGTGGCTCATTCAGAGCAACTCAGGCGGTGTGCGCTTCCTGCACAACCTTCTCCAAATTGTGGAAATTTCATGCTATTTCATCCCCTTTTGATTTTTCTGTGAATCTTTCTTTGTTAGCGCCTTTAACATCTTGGTTGTGATTTTTTCGTCCAGTAACTCTTCACTCTATGTATGATCTTGTTCCATCCTTGTCTTTTCTACCTCTAATTTTGCAATTATCTACATTGCTTGCTACTCGAGTGGCTCCAATTGAGCCTTCCTTACCTGTTTATTTATCTGCACAGTCTTTAATTCCATATGTAGGTTCTACATTTCCTGCATGCCTTTCAACCTTTCAATGATGATCATTTCGTTCTATCATTTCCTCAAATACTGCATTGCAACATTGACTTGTCCTTATTTTTTATCCAACTGTTGGACCTTCTCATCTTCCTCAAGACTAGTCCATATTTGCGCAGTCTTGTCAAAGAGTCTTGTTGTTCTCTCTCCGTTCTGACTTCAGGAGGGGTTGTAGGTGTAATTTTTTCCTTTAGTTCCTCTATCTCCTATTGGTACCCCTCAATTTTCTGCACAATGATCTGTATATGATCTTCTGCACTACTCTCTGCTTCCTTCATGCTATCCATAATTGTTTTGAAGATTTCCTGCATTTTATTTTCTAAGTTATCCATGCATTGCTTCTATTCTCACTTCTCCATATAGATTTTCTCAGTTTTCAGCTGTAGTATTTCCTTAACATCCTTGGCGACTTCCAGTTACATCAAATCATCCCTGGCCCATGACTATACCTCCTATGTGAAGTTGAATTGCAATCTATATATTTAGTTCGTATTTTTTCTAAAACCAACTCCATTTGTTCCTAGTATTTCAGTGGCTTCTACGTTATTTCCTCCTCTATCTGTAGCATGTCCTATGTAATGATGAAATTAGGATTGTCCTGCATTATGATTTTTATTGTCTTTTCATCATTGTGCAGGGTTCTATTGTCTCCCTCTGTCGATCATTGCATTGGTCCCTTTCTTTTATCCTGTGTATGTGTTGCTTCTAGCCATTACGGGGCCTGTTTAACCTCCATCAATTCTTTCATGATTCTTTCCCTTTGGTTCTAGGCATCCTCATATTCTTCAACCACATGTTCTTGAACTCTCTCTATGACCAACTCTACATAATCCTTGGTAATTGTGTGTTCTGGGATGTCCTTATATGCCTTGGCTTTGTTGCACAACCCCCCTATTTGTATGATCGACCTTTTGGGTGGCCTTGCATATTTTGGGACTGTCATCATTGGATTTTATTGTTATGGTGTGTCACCCACTTCTTGTTATTCTTGCATGGGGACATTTTCCTTCTTCCCTGCCTATCCATTCATATTTAGTGCGTTGTCATTTTTCTTTGTCGTTGGTTTAAGACCTGGATTATGCTTCGTAGGTAGCTTCTTTGTGGTTTCACTTCCTCCTATTTATTTAGTTCCTTTCTCCATTGTTCTTACGTCTCGTGTAGATGTTTGGGATGGGCCTGCCTTAAATTCCTTTTCCATAGGTATCTCTTTGGTTATAACTGGGAATTTCCAGTCATCCTCCAAGTTCTTCATCTCCCAATCTACTAATTTTGCATTGACATAGTATCGAAGTTGCAGTCACTCTTTCTTTGGATCCCTAGATGCTTGGATTCACATATTATGTCTTGTGGCCTTGAATTCGACTATCCCTTGATACATATCAACCACCTCTGGAGTTGTCCTCCATCTACAAGCCATCTTCTCCTTCATTTCACTCAGGTACGTTGCGAAGGTGCTAGTATTCTCGCTTCTTTGTTTAGGGTTTGAGGTGCTCCCTAAGGACGTATATTGTGTTGAGCGAACATTTCCCACTCTTTCACATAAGTGATAATAGGTAGGTTCCCCCCATCGTATCAACACTATCAGTACTATCAACCACGAGTTGTGGAATTTGGTCCCCAATTCCTAGGCATCTTTGCATTCATCCAGGAACATATTCAAAAAGTAATGATCCCATATTAACATCGTTCTTTTTGCGTGTCGTGCTTCTGCTACTACGACTCCTGCAGGGACCTCCTCCTTGTGACATTTATGAAGGATTTTGCATGCCATTAATTTTTTTCTATCTTGGTGGTTGGGTCATTGATCCTCTTAATGATTATTCCATGAGACCCTCTTTCTGTCCCATAGGTATTTTTCATTTCCTCTACGAGAACCTTCTCCTTTGTTTTATCGTCCATGTACTGTGTGGTCTTCTCTCCATCTGATGGTAGTCCTATGATGAATGAAATTAATTCCACATCAATGTACATCGGCCTGTTGATACACAAAGATCCCCAATGGAGAACTGCGAGTAAATTGTTGATGTAATTGTTGACATATTTCCCTCTACTGAAGTGGGGAATCTAAAGAAAATGGATTATCTTAGTGTTGAATAGTCTATCCATTTCTTTGGCTTCAACACTGGATCTTCTAATGGCACTATGCCCAAGATTTCCATGTAAACCTGTTGCATGAATTATGGGAATTGTCCAATGTCAGACACATCATGGTATGCATATTTTAGTTTATATATGTATTCCATCAATCCTACAGTGGCCTGCACCCCCTCTGGAATGTGTGATAATACTATGGATACCTCAAGACTATTGTGTAGGGATCTCTGAATGGGTTGTTTTCCTTTGATCTTTGTGGGCATGCTGGATGGCCCAATATCTTCTTCCCCTTATTCTATTCCATAGTGCATCTATCCTATTATATATTCAATTTGTACCTCTTTTTGTTGTGTAGACCCTACCATTGGTTGTGACCTTGTCCCCTCAGATATTTTTTTCTCACTATCAATGCCATTGGGTTGGTGGGCTACTTCGAGTAGTCTCTTGGTGTCTCTTGCATAGTGTCTCGGTTGTTGAAAATTATTGCATACTATTTTCCCTCTACCTCATCCAAATCCTCCTCTTCCCCATCCTGCACCTCTCAATCTGCATGTATCTCTGCATGGTGCATTATACTGGGGTATATGGTTATATTGTGCATTATTATACTACACTTGTGCATTGTTTTACTATTGTTGTGCGGGATTGAATTGTGGTTTCACATTATTGAACTATGGTGCATATTTCCCTATTATCATCTCTACTTGCACCCTATAGGTGTTTGAAGTTCTCTCTCTCATCATTTCTAGCATTCTACAATCCTCTCATCATGACCCATTGATTTAAAAATATTGCAATAAGAAAATTTTTGCATTGTCTTATACTTCTACATCATGGGGAAATGATATGGATCATGCCCATGTGTCTTACAAATGTCACACCATGACCCTCATGTAGCCAAGGGGTTTGGCACCCCTACTGCTAAGTACTACACAAATATTGGAAATTCATTCTTATGGTGTCCTTATATCCTTCATAACATGCACCAAAAAACTTATCTCTTCTCCTTCCCCTTATTCTGTTTCAACTGAAATATCATGTTTTTTAGATCCTCTTTCAACTCTTCTATCATTGGATACATTTGTTGATACTGGTTTTCTTCTAGCTCCAGGGATTCTTGCAGATCCTCTTCCTGAGTTTCAAAATTCTATTGGCTCAAAGGATACTTCAAGTGTGGTAATAGTAAGTTCACAAATAACTACCTATGTTTCATGTTAGTAATATAGTACTTCAACTTACCTTTTAGACGTTTAAACCTTTCATCAATCTCCTAAATAGACTCACCTAGTTTCTTCCTGATTTTAATCATTTAGTTCATATGTTGGTCTTGTGAAATTAGCTTCTTAAATTCATTTACCAACAACATTTTTACCTCCACGATAGTCTTTGGTGCTCCTTTTTTACTGTTTACATCAAGGCTCATGTACTAGTCCAGTACATGATCTCCGAATGTTTTAGCCAACTGTGCAACCTTTGTATCCTCATTTGTGACCTGGTTTTTGTCCTAGATATTTTCACAAATGAATAAATTCTTTTGAGGGTCCTATGATGCCTCACCACAAAACTCTGGTAATCTAATAGTGGGATCTACTCCCGTCATTTTGAAACGTGTTGAACTATCACTTCTATGCGGTGTATATAGTTGAATGCTACTTCCTGAACTTATACCCCCATTTTATTTTACACAATTGGAATACTGACTTGCTGCACCTCTTCTACTAAAAAATGGTTTTCTAAAATCTTGTGTTCCTTTCGGTGTATTAGTCACACATGGGGTTGTAGGTTCCACACTAACTTTGATCTGGACTGGAGTTATGCCTTCTATTTCTAACCCTATAGATCTTTTCTTCCTTTCATATGTTGAACACATGATTTCCTCAATCTGTTCCACTTCCCGAATATCCTTTACTTCTTCTTCATCACTTGTCAAACCCTCTCTGTCGGCTATGACCCTCTTTTTATTATTTATCTTATACTGGTAAGGTCTACTGCTACATGTCGTTCTATCTTTTTCCATTATATTCTTTATATGGTATGCTTCCATCATGATCAGGTACATGGCCTCCTTCTTCTTCCCCTTATCCATATCCCTCCCCATATCTTAGACTCATGTTAGTGCTTCCCCCCTTCCCCCATGTGCACAGAGAAGTTTAGTTGTATGATTATATGGTCACGACTCCTTTGTCATATAATAAAATATTGATGGAAGTATATAGTGATGTTATGTACCTACCTCAATATACCTTAATAAAATCATTCTCTGCAACAGTTTACGACTTCGCAGTATCAACTGCAAATTCATTGATAATTTTGGATTATTAAGAGGGGGGGTGAATCAATAATAACGTAATTATAATCCTTTTTCTCCAAATAATCCAAGTGTTATATCAATGTAGAATTATTATCCAATAATGAGCAATAAGAAATGAAAAATCACACACATACACAGTACACTAGTGTTTTACGTGGAAACCCAAATCGAGAGAAAACCACAGAATGATTTATCTTATATGTCTTGAAGAATTACATTCATTGGAAGCACCAACTTCCTTTGTTTTTCGGTTGAAACTGGAAGGAGGCTCCAACCCCCTAGTTTCTCAGGCTACAACCCGATGGAAGCTCCAACTCCCCAATTCTATGGATAGAACTAGAAGGAGGCTACAACCCCCTATGTTCTCCGGCTACATTCAGAAGGTGGCTACAACCACCTGTCCTTGCCCCATCCAAATGTCCTGAAGTAGAAGTAGAATTATCGAACCACTTTCACACTATCACTATGAGATATATCGATGTACCAATAAAATTGAACCATGCATCAACCATTCATCAACCTGTATATCAACCTGTATTCAACCTATACCATAAATAAGTGCATCAACCATGCACCAACCTTAGAAAGAATCATTAAAAGAATTTATCCTTCCTTAAATTTCGGCCTTCTTTTCTTCACTTTTCTCATAAATTCGGCTTAGATATACTTTGGTTACCTTAGAAACCTACAAGTATTCAATATTCTCAAGTGTGTCTTAAATGAGAGAGCCTTGCCTCTTTTTTATACTCTCCAAGTAGCTCCCTTAAAAACATCTTCTAGGTCGCTTTGCCCACTTTCCTTATTTTAGGGTTAACCCACTTCTAATTTCTCCATTAAATTTATTATTGAATTAATTTATTTTGTATTCACTTCGAATTATAGTAAACACATCACTTCACTTTATTATTTACCTTTTAAAATCTCTTAAACCACTTTGACTACTTTGACCTTTTGGGGCTTCTAGATGACATATGAGGGTCCTCCAACTTCGTAAATCCATAACTCTCAAACCATGAGGAGTTATGTGACTTTCCACATACCCCCAGAAATGGAATGACATGAACTATCCATATAGAATAGTATTACCTGAAAATATATCAAAACTCATACCGTTATCCATCAAACAAAATTGATTCCATTACCCAAACCTAGGTTCTCCAACTTCTCATGGCCATAACTCTCTAACCGTGAGGAGTTATGTGACATTCCACATACCACTGGAAATGGCATGAAAAGCAATATCCATATAGGATAGTTTCACTAAAAAATTCCCTGGCATTCATCTCATTATTCCAAAAATAAGCATGGGTTCTCTAACCATAATTCTAGGATAACTCAATCCCCAAAGAGTCTTCTTGTGAGGGATTTAACCATAAGGGGACCACTTTAGAGTTCATCCATTTCTACTTATTATAAACCGTGACAAGACAATAACGATTCATCTTTACATCAAACAATATTGGGTCCATTACCCAACCTTTGTGCTACGGGGCTTTCTTCAAGGGTTGACATCAATGACAACCAACCTTAATCTATAATCTCCCCCTTTGGAATTGATGGAAACACTCTGATGCAATATTGAAATCATATCACTCATGCTCCCCCTGGAACCATGCCTATGTCCTCTTTCTCTAGCCTCTGCATCTGATAAATATCTCCCCCTTTGTGATCAATGGAAAAAGGTATCTTTCAATCTGGGGTTGCTCCCCCTGACTGAACTATCCTCTTATGGTGGTTCCTCATGTAAATATAAGACATATAAGATAAGAATTCAAAAAACATTCATTTTGGAGTAGAAATAACTCCAAGTCTCTGGTGAATATATTCAAAGTATTCCCATGGAAGTGGTTTTGTGAAGACGTCTGCCACTTTTTCTTTTGTTCCCACATACTCAACTCTAATGTTCTTTTTTGCAACCTTCTCCTGTAGAAAGTGATACTTTATTGGAATGTTCTTCATATTGAAGCGCATCCTGGGTTCTTCGAGATACTGATGGCACTTGTATTATCAAAATAGATTGGAATGGGCTCATCATACTCAACCTGTATATCTGTCAGATTTTATTTCATGCAAAGAACCTGTGTACAACATGATGTTGCTGCAATATACTTTGCCTCAGCTGTAGATAAAGATATTGATGATTGTTTCTTTCTTAGCCATGATACTAAACACTTGGTCAAGTAGAACAATGCTCCACTAGTGCTTCGTCGATTATCAATACACTCTGCTCAATCTGCATCTGTGTAGGCAATAAGTGATAGATCCTTTCCTTTTGGATACCATAATTCAATCTCTTATGTTCCTTTGAGATATCTGAAAATCCTCTTCACTGCTAACACATGTGACTCCTTTGGTGTTGCTTGAAATCATGCCACCTGTCCAACTACTTGCATTACATCTAGTCTGGATGTTGTCACATATATTAGGCTGCCAATCATTGACCTGTATTTCCTCCGATATGTAGACATCGAATCATCATCTTTTCTCAACTTACAGCTGGTTTGCATGGGAGTGATAACTGGTTTGTAATCTTCCATTCCGAACCTCTTTAGCATTTCTCTGATATAGTTGGTTTACGAAATAAATATTCCTTGGTTGCTTTGGCGTATTTGAAGTCCCAAAAAGGAGGATAGTTCTCCAAGTTATGTCATTTCAAATTCATTCTTCATATCTTTTTCAAATTTCTATCTTAACTTGTCATCATCACTACCAAAAATAATATCATCAACATAAACTTCAATTAATAAGATATTACCTTCACTTAAATTCATGTAGAGGTTGTTTTCTGCACTTACTTTTATGAACCCTGCCTGCTGCAGATACTTATCCAATCTAGAGTACCATGCTCTAGGAGCCTGTTTTAGACCATACAAGGCCTTCTTTAATTTACACACATAATCTGCATTCTCTGACAACTGAAATCCTTCTGGTTATTCAATGTAGACTTCTTCCTCAATTTCCCCATTTAGAAAAGCTGATTTTCCATCCATCTGATATACTTTAACATTTTTGGAGCATGGATAGGCTAAAAGAAATCGGATTGCTTCCATTCTGGCAACTAGGGAAAATGTCTCTTCAAAGTCGATTCCTTGAATTTGTGCATGTCCAATATAGCTTTGTTCCTTGTAACTTGTCCATCTTGATTTAATTTATTCTTGAAAATCCATTTTGTGCCAATCACATTCTTATTCTTTCGTCTTGGATCCCAAGTGTCATTTTTCTCTATTTGATCCAATTCTTCATTCATGGCCTTATTCCAAAATTCATCCTTGTTGGCTTCTTCAAAATAGTTTGGTTCAATTGTAGATAAGAGTGCTAGGTGTGTTTGTTCTGGTGAATGAATTTTTCTTCTAGTCTCAATTCCTGCATCTTTGTTTCCAATAATCTGATCTGAAGGATGATTCTTCTGTACTCGTTTGCTAGGTGTCTTTGAAGATACTTGCTGAACTTGCTCTTCTGTTTCTGTCGGATTCTCTTCATATTCCTCTTATACTTCATCCTTTGTTTCTTCTTCTTCGAAAAGTCGCTCCCTTGATTTGTTTTCTTCTTCCTTTGATTCAGGTCTGCATGTTTCATCCATTGTTACATTGATGCTTTCCACAACTTTGTTCAATCTTAGATTGTAACACTTTTATGCTTTCCTTGTACTTTAGTGACCAAAAATTACTCCTTTGTCCACATGAGAGTCAAACTTTCCCATTCTACCAACTTCTCTTTTGATGTAGCATTTGCTTCCAAAAACTCTGAAGTGCTTCACATTTGTTGGTCTTCATTTCCATAGCTCATAGGGAGTTTTATCAGTTTTGTTTCTGAGCATTACTTTTTTTTTAATGTGAAATGATGTATGCACTTCCTGTGTCCAAAATATATCTGTCAATTTGGAATCCATTAGCATTGTTTGGGCCATTTCCTGTACTGTCTTGTTCTTTCTTTCAACAACTCCATTATATTGAGGTGCCCTAGCAACAAAGAATTTCCTTTTTATTCCATGACTGTTTTTGTAGTCTATAAATTCCTTTGAAGTGAAATCTCCTCCATTATCAGATCTCAAACATTTGATTCTTGAATCCATCTCATTTTCAACCATTTCCTTATAGATCTTGAATTTTTCAAAATCTTCTGACCTATTCTTGAGAAAGAAAACTACAGACATTCTTCTATAATCATAAACTAATAACATAAAGTATATCTCACATTTTAAGCCCTTTGTTGTAGTTGTTCCAACTAGATCAGTATGCACAATTTCTAGTGGTCCTGTTGTTGAATATTCCTTTGATTTGAACCTGGTCTTTGTTTTCTTTCCTTGTTGACAATGCTTCCATAAAGTGTTCATTGGTTTCGTGATCTGGGGCATTTCTTTGACTGCTTCTCTTTTGTTGACTTTGAAGAGGTTATCAAAATGCATGTGATCCATTCTTTTGTGCCATAGCCAACTTTCATCTTCATTTCCTAGACAACACTTTTCATTTCCAATTTCACTTAACACATATATGTTGTTTGAAGTTCTTGCAGTTGTACCGACCAATTTCCCTGAACCTTCTCTTCTTATCTCACACTTTTTTGAATCGAAAGTAACTTTATGACCTTGGTCACACATTTGAATCACACTTAGAATATTATGTTTCATATCTTCTACCAGTAGAAAATTTTGTGCCTTTTTATTCTTGTTCCTAATTCGAACGGTGCCTTCTCCAATGATTTTGGCTGAATTATCATTTCTGAAGGAGACTGATCCATTTCTTTCCTTTCGCAATGTAAGAAATTTGTCTCTATCACCTATCATGTGTTTTTAACACCCACTGTCAACATATGAACCATGGTTCTTCTACTTAGTTTGTAGAGCGATTGTTCATTCTTCATTTCTATATTGATCTTGCTTTCTTATCCATGTCGTTTTCTGGGGTTCTTGTCTATGACTATTGTTATTCTGTTGAGGTTCTTTAGGAGGGACTGTCATTCTGCAATTTTTGGCTACGTTTCCAAAATTGTTACATTTGTAACATTCCACTTCAATGCTCAAATATTCAAACTTGTTCTAACTTCTTCTTTGTGTTTCACTAGGTCTTCTTGAGTAACCCATTTGTGTATGACTCTCAAAGTTGTTATTGTTCATGTTGTTAGCTCTGCAATTCACAACTTTATGTCCAAAATCATTACATGCATAACATAAACCAGAAAAGATAGTTTGATGCATGGGAGTTGAAGATCTTCAAAAAGAATGTGCTCTTATGAATCCTTCTTCTTATTGAGGCCTATCTGTTTGTTGTTGATTCTGAAATCTGAATCTTTTCGGTGGAGGAGTGTCTTTGTAATATTCCTTGTACATCTTCAGATCCCCTTTTATTGTTTCTGCATATCTTTTTGGATTTGTCTATTGCTATGTTGTTTTGGAGATCGATCCCTTTTTTGTCTGATTGTATCCAAGTCCAGACTTGTCAAGATGAGAGTTTTGACTGCTAATAATGTCATCCAAAAATTTTGAGCTATTCTGCATATTTTTCTTTTGAATATCCTTTCTTATTGTAACAATCTCTGATTCCAAGTTTCCAATGACCTTGTCATTTTATTCTAGTTGTTCTTTGAGCGCTTCTTCAATTTGTTTATATTCTTCTATTTGAACCTTCAATCTTGTGATCATTTGTTCTAGTTCTCAAGTGTCATTTTTCTTGTCCAGTTCTGCTTGTAGTTTCTTGTTTTTCTTCTTTTATCTTCTGATAACTTCTATGGCACATATTAATTCTTCTCGATATTCAACTTTTGCCTCTTCAATTTCATCTTCGACTTTTTCATGTCCTTCTTCGTCTTCTTCATATTCTTATTCGTAGTATTCTTTGTCAAAATCTTTTACTTCCATGAATAGAACTCTTCCTATCTCACTGTCACTAATTTCATCTTCATCTAATGATGAGATGTCTTTTTTGATGCATAAGATTTTCATGAAATCTTTCTTTATAGTTCTTTTTCCTTTATATGTGTGTTTTCCTTTTGAGTTACCTTCAACATTTCTCTTTTTCTTATGAGGACATTTGTTAGCAAAATGACCAATACCATCACAATTAAAACAAATCAAAGGAAACTTACCTCTATACCTACCATTGGTTCCCTTATTTAGTCTTTTGATGAAGTTGGCCACTTATTCATCATCTTCCAAGACATTGTTGTTGTTGTTATATTCTTCTTGTTCCTTTTTCTTTTGCTTTGATCTTTTGGATGCTTTGAAGGCTGCTTCTTTTACATCTGGATTTTCTTGTTCATTTCTCATTTCATATGCTGCGAAGATTATATGTAGTTCATCCATGATTATTGAGTTCAGATCTGATATTTATTCTAGTGCTAATATATTAGGCTTGAATCTCATAGGAAGAGATATTAGTACCTTTTAAACAATTACAGATTCTTTGATTCCTTCTCAGAATCCTATGATTGCATTCATTGTTTTGTCAAATCTTAAGAAGTAGGATGCAATATTCGCATCTTCCTTCATTTTTAGTTGTTCGAACTGACCTATGTAAGTTTGAATTTTTGCTGCTTTGAATTTTGTATCTCCTTCATAAATATTTAAAAGCTTGTCCCAAATATCTTTGGCGGATTTACAATGTTAAAATTTGGTGAATATTGTTTTACTGAGACCATTCAAAAGTGCATTTGTAGCTTTGGAATTATTCTGACCAAGTTTCATTGCTTTGTCATTTGTTGGTGGAACTGTTGGTATTGTGTATCCATCTATAATTGATTTCCAAATTTCAAACCCCTGTGCTTTTATATATGTCTTCATCCTTATGCTCCAAAAAGAATACTTTTGTCCATCAAAGTATGGTATTCCATTTTTATGTGAGTTGGTACTCTCTATGATCTACTTTTTAGTGGTTAAACTGATTTCTGAAGGAACCTTCTCTGATACCAATTGTTGGATTACTGGGAGGGGGGGTTTATCAGTAATAACGTAATTATAATCCTTTTTCTCCATATAATCCAAGTGTTATATCAATGTAGAATTATTATCCAATAATGAGCAATAAGAAATGAACAATCACACACATACATAGTACATCAGTGTTTTATGTGAAAACCCAAATCGAGAGAAAACCACAAAATGATTTATCTTATATGTCTTGAAGAATTATGTTAATTGGAAGCACCAACTTCCTTTGTTTTCCAGCTGCAACTGGAAGGAGGCTCCAAACCCCTAGTTTCTCAGGATATAACCTGAGCGAAGCTCTAAGTCCTCAATTCTCTGGTTACAACCAGAAGGAGGCTACAACCCCCTATGTTCTCTGACTACAACCACCTGTCCTTGCCCTGTCCAACCGCCCTAAAGTAGAAGTAGAATGATGGAACCACTGTCACACTATCACTGTGAGATATATCGTTGTACCAATAAACCTGAACCATGGATCAACCATGCATCAACCTGTACCTCAACCTGTAATCAACCTATACCATAAATAAGTGCATCAACCATGCAACAACCTTAGAAAGTGTCATCAAAATAATTTATCCTTCCTTGAATTTCATCCTTCCTTTCTTCTCTTTCCTCAAAAATTCATCTTATATATCCTTTTGTTACCTTTGATACCTATAGGTATTCAATATGCTCAAGTGTTTCTTAAATGAGAAATACTTGCCTCTTATTTATACTCTCCAAGTAGCTTCCTTAAAAACATCTTCTAGGTCACTTTGCCCACTTTCCTTATTTTAGGGTTAACCCACTTCTAATTTCTCCATTAAATTTATTATTGAATTAATTTATTTTGTATTCACTTTGAATTATAGTACATTGTTACACATCAAAATTACACACTTCAATGATGACCCATTGTCGTCATTGCTGGAATCGTAAGTGTCGCATATTGACCACGAGTGTCGCAAGTGTCACAAACATCATACTGCCATCTCGCCTATGTCATGTCTTTAATGACATCACAGGGACACTTAAGACACCCTCAAAGGCTGGTTTTAGGAAGAGAAATCATTTGATGAAGAGTACAAATCATTTTCCATGAAGAAAACCACTAAAACATGATTTTTGGAAGGCAACACTCCCCTACCCACTGTCAGCGAGAGCCGACACTCCCTAGCCTTCTTTGGGGGAGCGTTGCAGTTCTTTGTGCACCCTTTTGGGGGAGCACTACCCTTTCTAAGCGAATTTTGGTTTGTTGAGATAAATTAGGGAACAATCCCCTCAATCTATGAAGTTGGTTGGATTCAAATCTGAGGTCAAGGCATGATCTTAGGGAAGATCCATAACTAAAGGAGATGAATCCTCATCTTATCCCAAAGATCTCTCAAGGTGGTTGGGTCTCTCCAAGATTATATAAGGATGTCTTCTTATGGTAAAAGACATATAGAGATTGAGATATACCAAACTTATGATCTCATGAGTGGTATTGATATGGAGAAATTTTGAAGTATCAAACTTATGATCTCATAACAGAGATATCATTGAAGCATCAACATTCTGTGTGAATTATTTGAGCAAGGGTATAGACAAAGGGATCTTGGTGAATCTATTGCACTACACCCATGGATGTAAGCACTGCATTGTTCTCATTAATATAAGTCTATGCTTGGCCTATTTCCTTTAAAGTTTGCGTGCATTTCATGAATTTGTTTCTTTTATAGATCCATTATGAAGCTAATCATGGTAGAGTAGGAAGTATTGTTGTTATTTCTCATTCTACAACAGGACCTTATGGAGAACTTGGAGATCAAGATCAACCTGGATTGAGCAAGGACAAACATTGGTAAAAAGGTATTTAATATTCTTCCTTCCTCTCCTTTGATAGTTTAGCTTTATAAAAATGAATGTCAGTGTCCACAATAGCATTTTCTGTCTTGGTCATAGGGGTCTAGTATCCAAGAGAGAATACACTTGTTAGAAAGGGGATTTCTCTGTAATAGAAATTGGTGACTCCACCGGGGAGGGACCTTGATTTTTGCTTCCTTTCCTAGGTCTTGTTTTGGCCTTTGCTCATTTTTTGACCTTCTCCATACCGTGTCTCTGATTTTGAGATCTATTGATTGGATTTTTATTTCATCATATTTACTTTGATTGACTGAGTTTACTTGAATTTTTTTATTTTCTGAGCATTTTAATGAACTTTAAGAGCCTAGAGCTCCCCTTCCTTCACTACCAGAGCATTGGAACTCCCTGCTAGTCTTACATAGAGTGTTGGAACACTTTGGTTCCTTTTACACCAAAGCGCTACCCCTTTTCTGTGAAAAATATTCTAGGGTTTCATTCTCTGAGTTCATTTCTTACTTTTGGAACTTGCTCAAGAGTCTTACAACCTCAGTACATCTTGGTCTTGGCCTTCAACACTCTATTTTCTGAGAATTGACCACCTTGTTTTTGGAATTTTGATGTTTTTTCCTTACCTTGAAGTCACTCTTTGTCTTTGACGATTTAGAATCAACTTATTGTTTTCTTCTCATTTATATAATTGAGTGGAAGATTTTGTGAGGAAAATCAAGGATATATGAACTGTTCCATTTTATATTTGAGGTCGTTTTCCCAAGAAATTCTTCGTTGTTCATCATCCATTACCTTTCTCCGACTTTCACTAGAAATTTCACCTTTTTTTCATGCATTCTGGGTAATGTTTTGCAAATATTTTGGCTATTTTTCTGAGTTTCTGGGAGCACCAACGCCCCCTTGTAGGCCATACCAGAGTCCCAAATCTCCCCTATATTATTTTAGGGGGCGCTGAAACACACTATGCACCCTTCTAGGGGAGTGCTAGTGTTTTTTTTGAGTGAAATTGCCTTCTTTTGCTCAGTCTTTTGCAGTCTGTTTTGTAGTACTCTTTACCTAGAGTCTGTGGTTGCTTTGTGAAGTTGTTTGGATTGGTTATTGATGGTTTTTGATTCTTGTCACTCTATTTTGTCTTGATTGGAGCTTGAAACCTCTTTCAGAAATGTGGAATTTCCTTTTCTAGCTGCATTTTTGTCAGGATAGTTTTGAGTGGTTTCTCTTTCTTCTTATCCTTTCTTGGATTCTTCTTCGCATTTTATTGTCTTCCTTGAATACTTGCATTTGAAGTAGTGGAATTGCATGCTTTTTGGCATTTTCGGACTTTGTGCATCTTGAATGATGAATGTTTTCTCCTTCTCATAGCATAGCTTTCATCGAAATGAAAAGATTGCATATTCATCTCTTTGTATAACCTTCGAGTTGGTCAAAACACCATATTGTCCATGCCATTTTCCTTTTGAGTAACAACAGCCTTAAAAATCAAGCGCTAAACTAAAAATTGATTAGATAATTTTTAAATTTTTTGGTAGCAAACCTACATTAGATTAGTTGTAGGGCTTTGGAACAGGTGTGAAAGACAACTTTCCAAAGCTGCAAACAAACATAGAATCTTGTGTTAGGGAGTAGTGAAATCTAATTGCTGCATTTTGTCCTGGGAATCCCACCTCACACAAGGGTCAATCACGAGATCGCATTAATACTGGCAAAGTTACTCACCCTGCCTTGTTGTTCTTGGTGTAGAGATTGCACATATTATGGGGGTTGCTTGAAGGTATACCCACAATGATGAGTGGAAGCCTTTCAAGTTGATTTCGTGCTAGATGCCATGCCCTTGCATGTGGATTGGGCTGTCGACTATTTCCCCAGGCATCATTGTTGTAGTTGGTAACCTTAGTGGCCTATCTCTTTAGGGTCTTTACACAAGGTGACTATGGAGGGGAAAGTCTTCACGGTACCTCGAATCGATGTTGGCCAGACTCACTCGGGCTCCTTGGAGGGTATACCCATGATTATGTGTGGGACCTTGTACCAGGGTGTAAGTCCATTAAGTAGGTCATCAACGTAACTTTTTCCACCCGATCTATATGAACCCCTTCTTACTTTGTTCCCACGATGTTGGATTTCATCACCAACTAGTGTGCTCATTGTGAGAAGGTTTTCTCTGCTTACTTGCTTACTAGTTTTTTAGCGTGTGTTGTTTGTTCTCCCTAACAGAATCTAGGTTGGATTTTTATTTTTATGGTGTCAATTGCTGGAATGACCAATGAGGGAACCCCTTTGGCAGGGGAACAATTTTTTTTTCCTTCTTATGGAAACATTGGTCCTCCTTACATTGCTACTTTGAGCCTTCCAGGTCTCACAACTGGGTTACCGGTATGGTTTTTTTCCACTCCTTTCATCTCAAATGAAGGTGCTTCAGATGTAAGAACACCACCCACACATCAACCTCATGTCAACCTTTCTCCTTCTTCGTCCGTCAGGTCTCCTTCCATTTCTCCTTCTTCGCCTAGTGAAAGATCTGAAGGAAGCATCCAAGTTGATAAGAATAAGAGGAAACAGAAAGAGAAGAAGAAGAAGAACCAGAAATAGACCAAGCCTCCAACCATATCAGATGGTGGATCCAAGAAAACAACTATTGTTAATAGTACTAGGAGTGTTGATGAGATCAACAAGATTAAAATGAAGAATACGAAACCCAAATTCCCTTACAATCTTTGTAAGGGTGACCACTTTCGGAGGGATTTCCCTCGTATTCCCAAGGTATTAGAAATGTGGTCCTCTATGTAATCAGCCCATGTTGGACATGCTGGTGACAACTCGTCAACTAGTGATGTTAAGGTTGGTAAGAACAAGACAATTGTCAAATTCCCTTGTATGTGATGTGAAGGTGATAATTATTCTCACCTTTGTCCTCATATGGATGAGGCTTCTTCTCTTTTGGAAAAGATTCAACTTCCACATGGTTATCGTAATATTTCCCCCAACCCATCATTAGTTGATAGAATGGTCAATCTGGTTCCATCCTCGGTCAGTCCAGTTGATTAGGTGGTCAATATAGTTTCATCCTCGGTTGAACCACTAACCAAAGTAGTTGATCCTGTCCTGTCATTGATCAGCCCCACTTTGCATCTAAAAAGTGAAACGCAAGTGATTGATATAGTTGTATCATTGATCAGTCCCACCCTTCGTCTGAAGAGTGCCAACGTGGTCAATCCCACTCCTCCTATGACGAGTGCCAAAGTGGTTTCTCTGGTACCTTCATCGGTCAGCACGGTTGATCATGTCGTCAATATGGTCACATCCTTAGTTGAACCAGTTGACAAAGTGGTTAATCTGGTCCCATCCTCGGTCAATCCCGCTCTCCCTTTAGAGAGCGCAACCCAATCGATTGATTTGTTTCCACCTGTCAACCCCATTCTCCCCTTAGAGAATGAAACCCAAGTGGTCGATTTGATGTTGTTATCAATTGATCCTACTCTCCCGCTAGAGAGTAAACCCAGTACTGCCCACGTTTTTCTCGTTGATACAGAATATACTGTGCTGGGGGGAATTCCTTCGTCTCCTACGAAAACCCCTCAATGTAATGAGGCCATCCTTTTTGATTGGGGTGTGATAACTAGACCTTTTCTTCCCTCTCACATTCCTTTCAATATTAAAGTATAGGTTTGTGGTCAGGACGTTCCTCATACACTGATAGATGAAGGTTCATCCGTTAGTATTTTGTCCTCTATTGCCTGGAAATATTTGAGTTATCCTCAGCTTGTGCTGGTTACCCAGACTCTTTTCTCTTTTACCAGACGAACCAGTCAACCTTTAGGGATCCTTCCCTAGTTTCCCATAACTTTGGGAGGGAAAATTGTCTTTATTGATGCCATGGTAGTCGAGGAACCCTTGGATTTCGATTTACTCCTTGGGAGAGATTAGGTCTATTCCATGAAAGCTATTGTGTCCACTCATTTTCGTGTGATATCTTTCCCTCACAATGGAGGAATTGTGGCTATTGATCAACTTTCATGATTTAGTTCTGAATTGATTACCAACCCAATGACCTCCCTAAACGGGTCTTATAAGCATTTGGTATCACCCCTGCCACAGGTCAATTATGTGGCGTTGTCTCCCATTCCTTCAGCTGCCGATAAAGATTACTTGGATCTGGTAGTTGACATGGTTATTTCTTCAGTAGGGCTATTGGAGCCTGATCTCCTCACCCCTATCAAGACCCTCGACATGTGTTCCTTCCAAAGCATTCTTCTTCCATCCAGTGAATATCTCTTGGAATCCATGACCATGTTTTTGTCCCTTGACATGGTATCCTTCTAGAGAGTTATCCTCTTGGAAGCCATGATCAAGAAGAGTTCATGAGAATAGTTTCTCTTCTCTATGGAAAGCTCATTAAAAAATGAAATAGAGGTCATGATCACAGTTTTCCTCTCTGTGGAAAGCTCGTTAAAAAATGAAACAAAATCTATGAGCATAGTTTCTCTTCTCTGTGGGAAGCTCGTTAAAAAATGAAACAGAAGTCATGAGTATAGTTTTTCCTCTCTGTGGAAATCTCGTTAAAAAATGAAACAAAGGCCTTGAGCATAATTTTTCTTTTTTGTAGAAAGATCATTAAAAAATGAAACAAATATCTATGGATTGAACACGAAGCCTTGAGCATAGTTCTTCTTCTATGTCAATCTCGTTAAAAAATGAAACAATCACCTCTCCTGTCAGGTCGAGTCTTTCACCATATCTCATAGATGTCGAGTCGAGTCTTTCGTTAGGTCTCGTATTTGAACCTTCATTTCATCCACGCTTATCCTTTTTCTCCATATAGTACAAAAATTGGTGACAACCTCATAGTCGGTGAATGAATTGAAGCTTGGGGGGAATGTCTCCATCCTTTGATGAACATTCTGGAGTTAAGACACTAGCTTTCAAGCTGGGGGAAGAGTATCGAGCTTAGTCTTTGTTCTTTCTAGCACTCGTAAAAACATGAGAATGTAATCGAGCAACCTTTTATCTCTCTTTTGGTCTCGCATGGATATACGAAAAAGGAACCCCCTAGAGTCGTCTTTAAGCTCTTTTCAAAATCTCTAAACATGAAAAGATTGTCGAGTGATCTTTCTTCCTTTCCCACTCGTTAAAAGGTTTGAAAGGGCATCTTTCAAGTGATAATTTATCTCCTTGTCGGCCTCACGAGACTAACATTATGAAAAAGGACCAAGTCATCTTTAAGTCATTTTCAGACTCTCTAAATATGAAAAACCATCGAGTTTACTTTCTCTGGACTCGTTAAACAATTAGACATTGAAGGGCCCATATGGGACCGAACCCTTACTTCTTCCAGTTTGTTAAACAAAGGAAGAGGGACTTATTGAAGGTGAGTTATATCGAGCATATGTTATCCTCCTCGAACTCGTTAAATAAAAAAGAGGTACTCATCTATCTGTATGGGGGAAAAAATTGAACGAAGCAAGCCAAGCAGTTTTTGAGAACAATACCAGTAATTCTTACAGTCACCCTTAAACACAACATTTTATCTTTGAACGCATTTTCATCCGCCGGGCCTCTGCACTGAACTAGTCCTTTGAGTTTCCTTACTCCTTTGGGTCACCCGACGAAAGTCACAATATCCACGACATTATCAAGTTTTGGTCCTTGTCAAGTTTCTTCTATCATGCCTCAATGTTCAAGGGAAGTATCTGCCTCAAGAGTCAACCATCAAAAATTCTTGTTTCAATACCCATGTCAGTCCATGTTCTTTTGATCCAACATTTACATATCTGTGTAAGTTTCATGTCGTTTATGGGGGATACACCAAGGCCCTCCATCGACGATTCTATTCCTGTCGAATTGAGCACATTATCTAGGAGCTAGACTTAGAAACCGGTTAGTACCTTGGGACCTCCATGCCTCAATGGTAGGCCTCCTTGCGTCTTACAGTGGGTTTACATCATTGACCCCTGATCAGATGATACCACGGATGTTTGACTTCAGCTCATTTGTTCACATTCGCTAGAATGTACTAGGGTACCTTGTAAATCATTGACATCAATAGTGATTTCCCTCACACTTGTTAATGGTTTACCTCATCAACTGGTAGTCAAGTGGTCTCTGCCATGTTCAACATCAGAACATCTATTCACATGGTTAGACTCATACCGCATCGATATTGGTAAGAAGACTCTGGTTTGAGTGATACCTCTGATATATACTTTTCCCAGGTTGCAACGGAGTTTCTTTTGAATATTGACACATATATCGTCACATAGATCCACTTTGTATTAGTCGTGGATATGTCTTGTCGTCTTGTAGATCCACTGTGTATTCTGCATGGCTACGATCATTTTAGGTCATAGGAGTATAGATCCACATTTTATTTTCAGTGGCTATACCTTTTATGACCAATATAATTATGGATCCGCAGTGTATTTTATGGTGGCCATACCTTGAAATTATTTATCACTCAAGCATAGGTATGCCTACCTTGGGTTTGAAACATGTCATAATATTTGTTTGATTGTTGTGTGTAGCTTCTATCAGGCTCTCTGAGTCTGTACCCTTGCTCAAAAAAGTCTACAAAGTACTTTAGTCATTAGTTTCTGTTTTCTAACTTCATACTTTGGGGGGCAATTTGTTACACATCAAAATTACTTACTTCAATCATGACCCAATGTCATCATTTCTGGTGTCGTAACTATTGCATCTTGACCAAAAGTGTCGCAAGTGTCACAAACATGATACTTCCATATTGCCTATGTTGTGTCTCTAACGATATCACATGGACACTTAAGACACCCTCAAAGACTAGTTTTAGGAAGATAAATCATTTGATGAAGAGTACAAAGCATTTTCCATGAAGAAAACCACTCAAAAATGATTTTTGGAAGGAAACACTCCCATACCCACTGTTTGGGAGTGTCGATGCTCCCTATCCTTCTTTGGGGGAGTGTTGAAATGCTTTGTGCAGCCTTTTGGGGGATCACTGCCCTTTCTGAGCGAATTTTCGTTTGTTGAGATAGATCAGGGAAGAATCCCCTCAATCTCTGAAGTAGGTTGGATTCAAATCTGAGTTCAAGGCATGATCTTAGGGAAGATCCACAACTAAAGGAGAGGAATCCTTGACTTATCCCAAATATATCTCAAGGTGTATGGGTCTCTCCAAGATTATATAAGGAGGCATTCTTATAGTAAAATACATATAGAGATTGAGAGATACCAAACTTATGATCTCATGAGTGGTATTGATATGGAGAAATTGTGAAGTGTCAAACTTATGATCTCTTAAGGGAGATATCATTGAAGCATCAACATTGTGTGTGGATTATTTGAGCAAGGTTCTGGACAAAGGGAGCTTGGTGAAGCTGATGCACTACATTCATGGCTGTAAGAACCACTTTGTTCTCATTAATATAAATCTATGCTTGGTCTGTTTCCTTTAAAGTTTGCGTACATTTCATGAAATTGTTTCTTTTATAGATCCATTATGAATCTAATCATGGTAGAGTAGGAAGTATCGTTGTTGTTTCTCATTGTACCATAGGACCTTCTAAAGAACTCGGAGATCAATATCATCCTGGATTGAGCAAGGACAAACGTTGGTAAAAATGTATTTACTATTCTTCCTTCCTCTTCTTTGATAGTTTATCTTTATAAAAAGGAATGTCAGTGTCCACAATAGCATTTTCTGTCTTGGTCATAGGGGTCTAGTATCCAAGAGAGAATCCACTTGTCTGCAAGGGGATTTATCTGTAACATACATGCATCACTTCACTTTATTATTTACCTTTTAAAATCTCTTAAACCACTTTGAATACTTTGACCTTTTGGGGCTTCTAGATGACATATGAGGGTCCTCCAACTTCGTAAGGCCATAACTCTCAAACCATGAGGAGTTATGTGACATTCCACATACCACCAGAAGTGGAAAGACATGTAATATCCATATAGAATATTATTACCTGAAAATATATCAAAACTCATACCGTTATCAATCAAACAAAATTGAGTCCATTACCCAAACCTGGGTTCTCCAACTTCTCATGGCCATAACTCTCTAACTGTGAGGAGTTATGTGACGTTACACATACCACCGAAAATGGCATGACAAGCACTATCCGTATAGGATAGTTTCACTAAAAAATTAACTAGTTTTCATCTCATTATTCCAAAATTAAGCATGGGTTCTCTAACCATAATTCTAGGAACACTCAATCCGGAAAGCGTCTTCCCATGAGGGCTTTCACCATAAGGGAACCACTTTGGATTTCATGCATTTCTACTTATTATCAACCATGAAAAGACAATAGCAAGTCATATTTACATCAAACAATATTGGGTCCATTACCTAACCTTTGTGCTACGAGTCTTTCTTCAAGGGTTGAGATCAATGACAATCAACCTTAATCAACAGATAAACCCTACAATAATATTGTCTAACAAAAAATTTACTGCACGAGTAAATTTATTATTGACTTGCTGCAATTGTTTAATCTCCACATGATGCCACTGTAGCTATCTTATCTGATTTGTAGGATGGTTTTCCTTCAAACTCAATAATCACTCATGTAAGAAATGTAGAAATTCATTGAAAAATACTTCATGAAATTCGCTAAACACATATATGTTGCGATATTTGCGCAGTGTATATTTAGGGTTTTTGTTGTCCTTCTATGCAAACTTGATTTCCTTTTTCCTTAACCATATTTCAATCTCCAATTTTGTTATATTCCATGGCCTATAATTTCGTTCTACTTTTTCATTCTCCATGTTGTTCTTCAACAGATCCCTTCCAATCTATCATGCATAGTTCATCCCAGAAAAAAAACCATTTGTTGGATACTTGGGATGACCCGAGTTCTAATCTCAAAGGTTTCCAACAAAACCCTCAAACTATCAACCCTTTTGGTAAACCAAAAGGAAACACAATGCATAGAGTGCACAATGAAATCTCACCCGAGACAACTTATTGGGGAATGCAAGACTCATATGTCTGCAGTCAAGGAAGAGATTGGGAATGTGAAGGGTGCATTATTATTATGCATCATATTTATCACTTATCCATCTAGATCTATTGTTAATTTATCAAGGAAAATTTCCATGCATGTTGTAATAATCTAATCTAAACATCCATTCCTTAGGATAAATAGTAAAATAACCATTCAAACACATTAACAAAACAAGTTTAATGTGGTTTACCCTCCCCTGGGGCTACCTCCACAAACATTTGTCTCTTCATCTCTTTTATTCATCATTCTTTAAAGACAACATTGCACACATTACATTCTCCATGATTAAAACCAAACACTTATTGGTTGTGGAGCTTGATTATCTTCCCGATTCATAGGTCTTTGTTTTCACCCGTTCTTATACCCCATGAAGACTTTACACCCTAGAATAATGTACACTCCTCCACATGGGGGAGTGCATAGGTGGGTTACCCCCTCTTTGGGGTCTGGGGGCAAACGAGCCCCTGAAGAAAAATTTTCCTTCTAAATGTATATTGTAATTTCATTATAAATCTGGACCATTCATTATAAGGTTGTAGATATGACGGTAGAAGTTATTTTAGGGTTTTGTTCCCTAGAAGGAAACCCTCTTTTATGAGGGAAATGTATTATGACTATGTATCATTGCGAATATTGCATTCTGAGATAGGATATTGTGAGAGAAAGAAGAGGAATTTACAATGGGTGTGATGTAGGTTGCATCCCTTCATTTGCTGGATAATAATAAAGGAAGGACCTGAAAATTTCTTTGGTGGACGTAGCCTACACTGGGTGAACCATGTATATTTGTGTCTATATTGTATTGTGTATGTTCTGTGTTTTATTTACGCGTTTATTTTATTTTATTTCTCTGTGATCCTATTTTTATAACAAAACTATGACAAGTTCACTCTATGATATGGACTAGATCACACCATGCTCCACATCATACAATCTAACCCTCAAAAACCCACTCTCTAGCTCATTAACCATCTCTCTAGATTATTTACCACCCTCTACTAGACCTCCTAGGCATTTATTTATACTACTCTATTGCCTCATAGTCATTACATTCACATCAAAAACCCTAACCCTAACATGGCTAGGTTTGTTTTCATGTGTGTCTAGGTTTTTCTACATGTGCTCCACACTTATTTTCCTTAGTCTTTGGCATGTTGCATTTCCTCTATCTAAGACGTGCTTCTTTTCCTCCATATATGGTTCACACTCCAAAATTGGATTTTCTCCCCAAAATAGGCCTGCGCCAAGACTTGGCAAGATTAATTTTGTAAGGATATTTGTCCTAAGCTTCATTGAATCTATCAAACTTCTCCAAGACATTATTAGAAAGGATGAAGAGTTTAAATTGGGTCCTAAATAAAATTCCTCTTTCGATAAAATCAAATAATAGATAACAGAAGATCCAAAATTGATGAGTCCTAACTCTAGTAAATATTTTATACTCTACAATTTTTCCTCTGATATTTCATTTGTAGTTGTCCTAATGTAGAAGAATCAAGAGGGAAATGAATATCCCATGGCCTTTATCATTTTAGGACTACAAGGGACAGAGTTAGACTATTTGAAAGTAGACAAATAATCCTATGCTCTCTTGAAGGAGGTTAAGCATTTCATACCTTACTTGATCAAATCTATAACCAAAGTAATTGTTTGTTACCCTTTTGTAAGAAACCTCTTGGTGCAGAAAGATCCGGGGGAGAAAAGGGTCAATTGGATAACATCCTACAAGAATATGACCTTGAAATTAAGCCTTCTAAAATTTTCAAGGGGAAAGAAATATGTAAACTATTAGTTCAATAGAAACATGACAAGGAAGAAGAGGATGAAATTTATCAAGATGAAAACCTATTTGAAAATGATGTTTGTTATATCCCCGTCAACAATGAGTAGGGGTATTATGATATGAATTACTATCTTACCCATGGGTAAACTCCAAATTATATGGAACAAAAGAAGAATATAGATCTTAGACCTAAGTCATCCCAATACCAGATCATCCAAGTAATGTTATGCATAAAATATTACAATGGTGTCTACTTGAGATGTCTTGAGAAGGAGGGTGTTGATAAGGTCCTATATGAACTTCATGATGGCTCTACTGGAGGAAATTTTTAAGGAGACACTAAATATAACAAAGTAATCAAAGAAGGATATTATTGGCCTAATCTATTCAAATACTCTCAGGCATATTCTATGAAGTTCCATTAGTTCCAAAGGTCAGTTGGAAAAGAAAGGAAGACTATTTTTCCCCTTCAACTAGTTACCATTAAATATCCATTCCAACAATGGGGTTTAGATATGATAAATGAAATCAATCAAAGTTACTCTCATTTAAACCAGTACATCCTTATAGCAACATATTTATTTATTGGATGGACCGAGGAAATACCTTTAAAGACTATAAATGAAAAGAAGGTGAAATCCTTTATTGACTCTTTCATTATAACTATATTTGGTGTTCCTGAATCTTTGGTTTTCGATAATTATAATATTTATGTTATTTAAAACTAAATGAATATGATCTTGAATGGAACAGTAAAATCAAATATTCATCCAATTATTATCCCCAAGGGAATGGGCTAGCAGAATACACCAATAAGAATATAACCAAGATATTAAAAAGAACTGTAACTGATCACCAAAGAAACTCTCATTTACCCCTCCCTAACACTGTAAGGGATAATAGGGAAACACTTAAGTCCCCTCTAGGTAATTCCCCATTCTTCATATTCTATGGACAAGAAGCAATTTTTCCCACCCATACATTTTTTCCTTCATTGCAAATCGTTCACTCTGTCCAATTAAAAGAGTGTTTGTTAATGTAGCAGAGGTTGAACATGCTTCTAAAACTTGAAGAAGATAGAGAAAGGGATAAAATAAACCTATTTCAACACCAAGAACTAATTAAAATATGGTTTGATAAATAATCAGTAGGGTATAAAGACCTCTAAGAAGGTGATATTGTCCTTAAATGGGATAAAACGAATGAAATGAAAGGAATACATATGAAGTTCCAAAATCTCTGGCTAGGCCCATATAAAATCCACCAGAAAATTGGGTTAGGAAATTTTAAACTCAAGACATTGGAGGGAGGCATGGAGGAGCCCCCTGCTAAAGGGAAAATTCTCAAATGATACTTCTCCTAATCACCTCAAGTGATGTAGTATTGTACATAGTATGTTTTTTGTATTATCTTATGTAAATATCTTCTGAATAAATTTTCCCCTCACCCCCCTTTGTTTTCACTTTTGTTTTTTCTATAATTTTAGCAATAAAGACCATGTTGATCTGTCATTTTTCATTCACAGGACCTTACTTGTTGGGGATTACATTATAGAATAAATTATCAACTTGTGTCTAAATAACTACTATGGTGCTCGATAAGTGAGAGATATTCCTTGCATTCTATCACAACACAACCGATGGTTACACTGGATGGGAAAGATTCAGCATTCTCTATTTAGGAGAAAATAGAGTGATATGGATGAAGTGATTATAAGTACTTCAAGTCTATAGATGGATTTTTATCTGTTTGATCACTCTCACCCTCATCTTGTGATCCTACATGTAAACAAGGAGTGGCAACTACTCGTTTCTTTTGGATAATATTTTTGATACCTCCATATTGCTTGAACATAAAAACTCATTAGGAATATTCTTGGAAAGGACCCATGAGGATGTAATATCGACTGAGACCAACATATCAAAGAAAATCTTGTATCACCGTGCTTCCTAGACACCCATTATATATAAATTCTATGCATATTACAAATCTATAGGGTGAGACTTAAAGCTTGAACAAGCTAGGAAGTTGAAATAACTAATGATTGTGTGAGAATTATAAGTAAACATGTTGGTGTTATGGATTCTCACTAGAAATGTCTATATGATTATACGATATCAAGGAAACTTTATTGAGGCTATGGACACTCACTGGAAGCCAAGCAATTCAAGGAAAGAAGAGATCAGGAACACATATCGGTATATAAGAAATTAGTAAAACACTTTTATGGTGTCCAAATACTTTCAAATTACTTAATTAAGTTAACCAATCCCATCCCTGATTGTCTCATGGGAATTATCACAAAGATCATCAGGGTTGTACTACATTCTCACCTTTTAGTAAAGAGAGGGGATGTGGGGTCCACCGTATAGATCAATCTGTAAAAATTTCAGCACATCTACAATTGGTTTTATATATCTAGAGGTATATCCAATGAAGATATAATTGGTTCTCCCATCAATTCATTATTTGTTTTGACGTCCACAAAACCCACTAAAAATATTGAGTTTTAGTGGGTACCCACCTACCAAAAATTTGCAAGGTACTAATCACTATCGCTGACCTAGTTATTCATTCATAAGAATAATCGTTGTCCACAATTTTCGATTTTGATTTAAGGAAAAATTCACTAAACATATGAACTATATTGGTTTTGGGCCCCTTATGCTTTTCTCCATAAAGAACCTCAATCTCTTTTCTAGAAAAATCTTCTACAATAATGTTCCCAAAACCCTTATCCGTATGGCACCCACTTGAGCATAATTGACCCTCCATCTCTGAAGTTAAATGGTATTATCCTTCCTACAATCCTTATGATGATTACACTTCTTTAATGTTGTCATTAGGAGAACACAATGGATATTCATCCATAACAATTTGTCTTCTAGGCCAAGGATGATAACCCTACCACCAAGATCCGTGTTTCTTTCATGTTACACCCCCATGTTTTCATGATGACATGTCGAGAACTATTGGTTTTGGTAGTTTCTATAATTCGATCATAGAAACTAAAAAAGGTGTACCCCTTAGCCTTTAACATGTTTTCTTCATGTATTTTGTTAAACAAATTTCTCTCTTCTAGTCTCAAGAATTTCTTCGTCATCGGTAAAGATAGTATACTTTTCCCATATATGTTTATGCTCCATATTCTGAAATATTTCAACAATGAAGTCATATATATGGTAAGGCATATTTTGGTGCATACATGCTAGGAAGGGATAGGCTCTTGACCCTTTCTATAGTTAACCATTATATGATGTATAAGGAATACCCCAACAAAACCATACATTATAATGCAATGAAATCCATTTTTGGTTGTACTTGATACACACAATGTGGCATCCTTTAATTGGTGCACCTTTTCAAAGAACATATTTTCATCATCAAGGGATACCATTGTTGGAAAAAATTCTATTTTCAGCACAATAGTTCAGTGGGAGTTAACTGACTAGTTCTATTTTATACTTTCTATTTTAGATCATCACTATTATGTTATTATGCATGCATGCATTCTTCTATTATGGAATGCTATGTCCTATATATTTGAGTATTCCACTCATTCATTATATCATATTGATTATCATCTATGTATCAATAATCAGCACGTTGGAGTAGTGTGAATATATTTTCTCATTCTTCCATATTGAATCTGTCTTCATTTCTTGATAATATTTGTTTGTACTTTATTTATCTAGATATCATATGCCATTTTTGATGAAATATTGACATGGTATCAGATCTACACTACTTGGAGTAAGACAGACAAGCCGAAGAATAAGGAAAATCGGAGTTTCGGTGAGAAATATCTGTGGTCTTACCTTTCGACAATGATTTCTCCCAAAATATTAACTTTTTGAGTAAACAACTCCCATAAGAAGTAAATTGACCCATTCCGCAAGTGGGTTTTCAATCGTTTGGTGAAATTATTGATTGTTTGCTGAGAAAGTAAGATGAAAGATTGCCTCCTCAAACTAATACGAATCTTTGGTTGTACCTTTCTGTAGTGATTTCTCTCAAAATATTAACTTTTTGAGGAAATGGCTCATGGAATAATTAAATCGTCTGATTCTGCAAGTGGGTTTTTAACTATTTGGCGATATTCCTCATCATTTTCTCATAAAATAATTCGAAAGATCATTTGCTGAAACTAGTACAAATTTTCACTTAAATTGCCCTTTCTGCAGTGATTTCTTAGTTTTTCACTTGCATATTGACAGTAAATTTTTAGAGGTTCTTAGAAATAGTGGGAGATATGGATAGGACACCTATTATAAATTTAAACTTGGTGGTAATCCTCACACCATATAATTATTTTGATTGGAATCCCAAGGCAGAATTCCAACTTAGAAGGAAAGGACCGTACACATTGACGACGGGGATAGAAACATAACTTACATCAACAATTGAGAAGATGAGATGTGTGAACTGAAAGGATGAAGCCACGAGAATTATTCTTGAATTGATTTCAACTGATATATGGTTTCATGTTTCCTCATGCAAGAATCCAAATGAGATCTATACCACCTTGGAGAGTTTGTTTGGAAAGCAGGATGAGATGAGAGGTCATATGCTTGAGGTGGAGTTGAATACTTTGGATACTAAAAGTTTTGATAATACATAGGATTTCTTTACTAATTTTAAATATTTGATATTGATCTTAGCAACTTGTGGTATTTATAAGTCTAAACAAGTGGACAAACTTATTCTAACAATCTTGGCCAAGCTAGGACCAAAATATCTTGTCTCTGTTTCAACTTTCGATTTAGGAAGGTATCTCATGGGATCAAATTGGAAGATGTCTGCCATGGATAAATTCATTGATTATCTCATAAATTAGAAGGAAAAACTCATTCATATGGGCCTAATAAAGGATCCAAAAGAACATGCACTCACCATGTATGATGGAGAATGATCATCCAAATAGAACGAGAAGGAGGGATAATCCAAACCCTTTAATGATTCTTCAGTTTGGAAAGACTCTTCAGATTCCAAGAAGAAGAAGAAGGGAAAGCAATGAACTTACTATAATAAACTAAATCATGAATAATCCACATTCATGAAGAACCAAGTTGATCTTATGGCATAGACACTTTAGCAGAACAACCTTGGAAACTTCATTCCAGAGGGAGTCAAGAAGAAGAAGGAAGAATATCCTACTCCTAAGAAAGGTAATCATCATGCTCTTATTGCAACTAATTCCTCATCTGATTCATGGATTATATATTTTGGTGCATCGCATCATATGGCAACGAAAGAGGAACTTTTATGTTCTTTGAGTCCATGCACAAGACCCCAATTCTCATGGGGGATGATACTCCAGTAGTAGTAGTAGGAGAGGGGAGAGTGGAACTCCATAATGGAAGTTTTGAGAATGTTTTACATGTTCCAAATATTTATATGAATATTCTTTGAGTCTTTCACATCACTCAGAAAGGTAAAAGGGTTTAATTTACATCAGATTCAGTTTCAGTTATTTACATGGATTACAATTCCATCATTGCAATTGGTGAGGTGGACCACAAGTCAATGTTGTATAAATTCACCAAGTTTTTTGATGATGAATCCTCTTTTATACTTACACATAAGGAGATTACTTTGCATGCACCTCTAGTGAAACATACATATACTCGTGTGTTTCCATCAGTTACATACATCAGAGATGATTCTATACACTCAAATTATGTACATGGAAATAAGAAGGTAGTATATCTAGATAAGAATCCAATGTCGAAGATTCACCCGATTCCCAAGAGGGAACAATTCACACTTCAAGAATTAGTTATTCTTGCAGGGAATCCATTGGATTTGAGGAGGACTCAATCTCCTCATGAAGAGCCTTCTCATGTACCTTCATCTTCAGAACCTGTGATGCCCATGCATTGCTATATGGTTCAATATTATGATCCAGATCTCTACAATGAGGCTTTGGGGAATCCATTATGGAAAGAAACCATGTAGAAGGAGTATGAATCACTCATAAAGAATAATAATTGGCATTTGGTTCCACTTCCAACAGAAAGAAATATTTTCAGGTGTTGATGGGTCCATAGAATCAAGAGGTACAAGGCTAGATAGGTTGCCAAAGAACTTCATCAGATCCATAAATATTTCTACATCTTCATGAATAATTTTAGTTATTAGAAGTTTTATAATTTGTGAGATCATCTTCCAGTGAAGAACATAGTTCCGTAACATTTTCTATTTTCTTCTTTGGACGCATTGTCTTTTGAGGGGTTTTTTTGTTTCCACGTGGTTTGCCTCTTTCTTCATTTTTATTCAATGTTCATTAGTTTCATTGTACATGAGTACCTAATATGGACGAGTGGCTAGGACTTATTTTTTACTCCATAGTGATGTTCAAGAGGGGTGTTGCAGAAATTTGTATTTTCGACACACTAGTTCAGTGGGAGTTAACTGACTATTTCTATTTTATACTTTCTATTTTAGATCATCACTATTATGTTATTATGAATTCATGCATTCTTATATTATGGAATGGTATTTCCTATATATGAGTATATTCCACTCATTCATTGTATCATATTGATTATCATCTATGTATCAATCCTCGGTTCATTGGAGTAGTGTGAAAATATTTTCTGATTCTTCCATATTGAATATCTCTTCCTTTATTGACAAGCTTATTTGTACTTGCTTTAGCTAGATCTCATGTGGAGGTTTAGATGAAGCATTTACAACCATGAGGCTACACTTTACACTATCTATAATATCTACCAACGTTGTTATTTCCTAAGATGTCATTGTCTTAAATGAACCTTCCAGATCGTAACCCATCTCAAACGTATTTTGACGACGACGCCATAATGTCATAAAATTAACCTCCGCTAGAAAATTGGCTTAGGTTGATGGATATTTGGTATGAGTTTTTAGTTGGCATTGATGTCAACCATTGGAGAGTGATATTGTATATTTATTTCAACCCTTAGTGATTGATGTCAACCCTTGGAGAAACTCTGGTAGTGAATTCTGGTAACACAAAGGTTTGGGTAATGGACCCAAGTTTGTTTCATGTATAATGGTATGTGTTTTAATACATTTGAAGGTAATACTATTATATATGGATAATACATTTCATTCCATTTCTGGTGGTATGTGGAACATCAAATAACTCCTCACGGTTAGAGAGTTATGACCATGAGAAGTTGGAGAACCCAGGTTTGGGTAATGGACCCAAGTTTTCTTGATGGATAATGGTATGAGTTTTGATATATTTTAAGTAAATACTAGTCTATATGGATAGTACATGTCATGTCATTTCCATTGGTATGTGGAATGTCACATAACTCCTCATGGTTAGATATTTATGGCCATGTGAAGTTGGAGAACCCTCATGAGTCATCTAGAAGCCCCAAAAGGTCAAAGTAGTCAAAGTGGTCTAAGAGATTTTTATAAGGAAAATAATAAAGTGAAGGAATGAGTGTTGGACACACCAACTCCACTGAGAGGGGGGGGTGAACAGTGTGGTGTTCTTTTCCCCAAAACACCTTAGTTAACAATCACCATTAACTCATTACTCATTGTTGTCATTTATAACCAGTTAAATGTCAATACATATTAACAACATATATCAGCAATATATCATCAACAATTCATCACCACAAGGAATGCAAAGAACACAAGATGTATGTACAATTTTATTTTTATTATGAACTACAATACTTAGTATTTTTCAACAACAATTGAATAGAGTACAACCATACAAGAGAACTAGCTCTATAATGCAAGACTCAACTTACACCCTCAACACCAACTGATATGAGGAAACAATCCTCAACAAATATCAATCTGTATCATAAACATGTACATCAACCATGCACCAACCTATGCCAAACAACCTGTAATCAACATGTACCATAAAAAAGTGCATCCAACCATGTACCAAGTATATACCAATCATGTGTCAACTACTCATCAACAATGACTCATCAATATGTACCAACATAATCAACTATACACCTCATGTATGTGCCAACACATCAACTGCTTGTCTCAACCATGACTAGTTTTGGATTAGTCAACAACCCTAACTTGAACTAATATTAACTTTGTACCTGTAATCAATAAAATTCTAAAAGTGATATAAAATGTTCTTCAGTTTGTTTTATGCAATTCTTCCAGGTGTCAATACTTGGAACCTGTCATAAAATGAGTTATAGAAAAAATTACATACCTTGCTGAATTGTGGCTTATTCTAGAGAGCGAACTTGTAGAGCGTTCCCTGCACGAAATATTTGTTCAATTGATTTGGAACTATTAAAAAACATACTACAGACTGTAATATAACCAACACAATTGCTCTCACTGAATTTGGATCTATTATGAATAAGTTTTGATGTTTTTACCCGAAACACCTGTTTTAGACTAGTTTCAGGACTAGCCACAAACCCTATTTTCCACGTAGTGTATCACCAAAAATACAATGACCCACAAGCTTAATTTTTTACCAAATATAATTGGATACTTTTACTAAATTCCATATCAATATCATGGTCTGAATCATTATATAAAACAAGTTATTGCGAAAATGGTGAGATGACCTGTAAATAACATACCTTAGAAAGCATCATGGAAAAATTTATCCTCCCTTGAATTTCAACCCTATTTTCTTCACCTTCCCTCTTAAATTAGGCGTATATATCCTTTGGTTACCTCCGTCACCTATAAATCTTCAATATTCTCAAGTGTTCTACACCA
Organism: Picea engelmannii; assembly: GCA_009831015.1. Classification (NCBI taxonomy): domain Eukaryota; kingdom Viridiplantae; phylum Streptophyta; class Pinopsida; order Pinales; family Pinaceae; genus Picea; species Picea engelmannii. The sequence continues at coordinate 35,268 of ML809212.1, forward strand.
AAAATGCTCAAGAAACACTCACAATAAGCTCTCCATCAATACTCGAAAATATATTATCACAAGAATCTCTCCATTGATCCACAAAAAGGATGATCTACAAGAGACCATTGCTATATTATTTATACTTTCATCCACTAGGTCACTTAACCTAGTTTTAGGTCACTTAACCCATTTCTAATTCACTTAACTTATTTTCCTTATTTTAGGATTAACCACTTTCCATAAATAGAAAGTTCTCCAATACTTTATCATTTAAATATTCCTTCTTGATTTTGTCACCTTACTTTATCATTTCTTGATTTTGTCACTTCTCTTTATTATTTAAATAATCCACCTTGACTTTGTCACTTTACTTTATCATTTAAATAATGATTTCTTCTTTAACCCATTTTTAGGTCACTTAACCCATTTCTAGGTCACTTAATCTATTTTCCTTATTTAAGGGTTAACCACTTTCCATAAATAGAAAGCTCTCCAATACTTTATCATTTAAATATTACTTCTTGATTTTGTCACCTTACTTTATCATTTCTTGATTTTGTCAGTTCTCTTTATTATTTAAATAATCCACCTTGACATTGTCACTTTACTTTATCATTTAAATAATAGTTTCTTCTTTTATGTCACTTTGACTTCTTTGACCTTGGGGGCTTCAAGCCTTCATGTGGGGGTCCTTCATCTTCGTAATTCCATAACTCTCAAACCATGAGGAGTTATGTGACATTCTGCATACCACCGGAAATGACATGATAAGCACTATCCATCTAGGATAGCTTCACCAACAATTACCTTGATCTTCATCTCATTATTCCACATACAAGCATCAACCATTCTTCTAGGATAACTCAATATGCAAATCATCTTCCCGTGAGGGCTTTCACCATAAGGGGACCACTTTGGAGTTCATCCATTTGTGCACCTTATCAATCATTATAAGACAATGATGAGAGAATGGGTCCTAGAACCATTCTTCTAGGATAAGTCAATCTGCAAAGAGTTTTCCTGTGAGGGATTTCACCATAAGGGGACCACTTTGGAGTTCATCCATTTGTGCACCTTATCAATATTAATAACACAATAATGATTCATCTATACATTTTTCCAACAATGCATCATATACCAATGAAATCACATCGATCCATCTTCATCATGTATCAATGGCAACTCATTGATCTATCTTCATCATATCAATGACAACTCATTGATCAATCTTCATCTATGCATTCTCATCAAGGAAAATGCATATTACATTACATCAATCATCAATCAATCAATCCTTTGGCATCAATCAATCACTTGACGTCAATCAATCAAACCATTTTCATCAATGACAACATGATCCAACAATCTACCCCTTTGGCATTGATGGCAATACCAATATTGATGTCAACACCAATTACCAATTATTGATGTCAACATATAGATAAGGCATTCTCTACATCAATAGTCAATGTGACTATCTCTCCCAATTGTGATTATCTCTCCCAATCAATAATCATCAATCACATCAATGTGACTATCTCTCCCCCTTTGAATTCGATGGCAAAGGGCCATTCTCCTCTTGGGGTTGCTCCTCTTACTTGAACTCTTCTTGGGACTACTCCCCCTGTCTGAATGCCTTTGATATTACTCCGAATAATCTCTCCTTTTTTGAACAAGGAATATCACTCTGATGTAATGATGAAAATACATCACTCATACTCCCCCTATGACCATCGCTCCTCCTGAAATTATGCCTTTGTGCTCTTTCTTCAAATATAGGGCTCTTTTCTAGGTATGTATCTGATAAATATCTCCTCCTAGAATCATGGGAAGAAGAATGACTCCCCCTATGGGTATGTCTCCCCCTATCTCTTTTGCAAGATCAACAATATGCTACCATATAACGATCCTTGAACCTCTTCATGCATCAAACTCATGCGCTACCAACCATGATGAAACAACATATATGTCAACAATAAAATAGAGAATCATGAGTAAAATATCAAACAAGTACATATTGTACCAAAATGTGTTCTCATCATGCACAACACCTATGTACATCAACCATGTACATCAACATCATGCAATGTGCCAAAAGATATCATCCATGGAATGTATCAATGATATGCCTCTATCAACATGCCAACATATGCATCTACCAATATGCCAACCATGTGCATCTACCAATATGCGAACCATGTGTCATATCAATCATGATATGTCTCCATCATGAACCAAGTACCATAACCATGTATCAAACAAATACCAATTTTTTTTCTAATCAAGTAGTACCAATGGTGTAGTATCATCAAGCATATGCCATCTAGGAGTGTACCAAGCATGTATCAATTATAGATCAATCTACGAATCATCAATTATTTACATCATGATCATCTCATCAACTCACCAACCACATGTCCCAATGTGTAGCCCATCCATATTCTAAATGCATGCATCAAGCTTTCCAACAAGTAAGCCTCTAATACATCATCAAGATATATCACATAACCAAGGTGTCATAACTTCACTATCATAACCAACATTGTTATTCAACATAAAATGCATCAATCCATACTCATCGGTTAGTTCCATGCACCCAAGATTTTATTTTACATCATCACCTTACATAATCCAATATAGAATCATGAAAACCTGCAGCAAACAGTGTCGAAACTTGCAATAAACCATGTCATACCCTACATCACAGAGTTATACCATCACATCAAACTACAATCCCTATGCATAGCCCTTTTCCTTAGGCTTCACCACATATAAATGGCCTGCTGCACAGACAACTCGCTTATGTATGCGACCTATACAAGGTTATCCTGCGCATGTACATGACTGATACCACTGTCACACACATATGCCTCAGTAGATGACATTTTTGAACTTCCCTTCAATCTTTCATTCTCTTCTGGATTCTCTTTGTTCTTCACCCACTTCTGTAGATGTCCCTGCTCCTCAGAACTTGATCTCTGAGCATCCATATTTTCAAATATTTCTCCCTTCCTTACTTCATTCCTTCTTCTAGCCATGTTATGCGAGTCCTCATCATGGAATTTCTTCTTGTGTTCTAGCACTTGTAGGATTTGTGGCCAAATCCACTACAACTGTAGAATCTCATGGTGTTACAGTGAACAACAATGTGTCCTACTTGATCACATCTCCAACACCTTATGGTGTTATGAAATCTTCCATTATATCTTCTACATTCAAAATATTTGTGACTATATTCATTACATGAATAACAATGCCCATGAAAAATACTTTCATACCTTTGCTTTGGTGTCCCAAATATAGCTTATTGATGTTTTCCTTGCTTTGTTCTTTCGAAATTTTCCTTAGCTTGGGTAGATGGTTGCTTTGCAACACTGTCTTCCATCTTTGATGGACTTAGCTCATGCTTCTTTGAGGTGCTTTCTTCAAAATGTGTATCTTCTTCTTTGTATCCAAGACCTTATTTATCATATGGTGATCTTTGACTTTCCAAGATCTCATCCAAGATTTTTGAGCTATTCAAGAATTTATTTTACTTCTCAACTTTCTTTCTAAGATCAACAATTTTAGCTTCTAACTTATCACATGACTCTTCCTTTTCATTAATTTTATTCTTAAAAAGTTATTCTACCCTTTTGGCTTCTTCAATTTGGGTCTTGAGATGAATAATAGTTTCAAAAATTTTGCTAATCTCATCATCTACCTTCATATCTTCTTTTTCATTATTTAGTCTTGTGATCTCTTCTTCCTTTTCTTCCAATTTAGTCTTATTTCTCTCTTCTTGTTCTTTGAGCATTCCCTTTAACTTCAAGATGTGCCTTTGACTCCTCCTAAGAAACTTCTTAGTGTTATCTGAAAGATAGTTATAGTGTGTATAAAAATGATCATTTTTGTATCTATATAAACCCTCTTCAACTTCCTTTTGAAGTTCTAATAGATCTTCTTCTATTCTTTCCATGGGATAACTACCATAAAACTTTACACAAACTATTTCTGATCATCTTCTTCACTTGAGAAAAATTCAACATCATCACATTTTGAATCATTACAATCAAGAGTCTTTGGAGATTCTATATCTTCATTTGAAATACTTTTGGGATCTTCCTTTGTGCTATCTTCACTTGAAATTTTTTCAAGATCACATTTAGAAATAATATAATCAATCGTTTTTGGAGATTCTTTACCTTTGATAATCTTGATGGAGTGGTCTTCAATATCTTCCTTCTCCTTCTTGCTTTGATATGTCTCCTCTAGATTTAGCCATAGATCCTTGGCAGAAGTGCATTGTTCCATGATTTCTTTGATAGGGTTTGAGAGTCCACTAAGAGTGGTCTTGGTAACCAATGCATCATTATTCTTTCCTTCCTTTTGAGATGCAAACTTTGACTTGTTCCTCAAAGAAACTAATCCACCAATGGCTGCCTTCCAAATAGTTGCTCCCATTGTCTTCAAATACACTCTCATCTCTATTCTCTAAGTAGAATAGTTTTCCTCATCAAGGATTGGTATTTCATAATCCATTTGTGTGTCTATGGACCTCCTTCAAGCTTCTTAAGTCTTGTAGTGAAGGCCCGCTCTGATACCAATTGTTGGACACACTAACTACACTTAGAGGGGGGGGGTGTGAACAATGTAGGGCTCTCTTTCCCAAAACTCCTTAGTTAATAATCACCATTAACTCATTACTCATTGTTTTCATTTATAACTAGTTAAACGTCAACACATATCAGTAAGATTTATCAACAATATATCATCAACAAGTCATCACCACAAGGAACACAAAGAACACAAGATGTATGTATAATTTTATTTTTATTATGGACTACAATCCTTGGGGTTTTTCAGCAACAACTGAATAGAGTACAAATGTACTAGAGAAACATTTATATAATGCAAGACTCATATTACACCCTCAAAACCAACTGATATAAGTCAACAATCCTCAACATATATCAATTTGTACCATAAACAAGTGCATCAACCATGCACCAACATGTGCCAAACAACTTGTACCATAAACAAGTGCATCCAACCATGAACCAAGTATATACCAATCATGTTTCAACTACTCATTAACAATGAATCATCAATATGTACCAAAATCATCAACTATACACCTCATGTATGTGCCAACTCATCAACTGTTTGTCTCAACCATAACTAGTTTTGGATTAGTCAACAACCCTAATTTGAATTAATCATAAATTTGTACTTGTAATGAATAAATATCTAAAAATGATGCAAAATGTTCTTCAGTGTGTTTTATGCAATTCCTCCAGATGTCACTACTTGAAACCTGTCATAAAAGGATTTATAGAAAAAATGGCATACCTTGCAGAATTCTGGATTATTCTAGAGAGCGACCCTCTAGAGCGTGCCCCTCATGGAATATTTGTTAAATTGATAGGAAACTATTACACGAAACAATAAAGACTTTAGTATATAAAAAAAAATTAATCTCACTGAATTTGGATCTGTTATGAATAAGTTATGACATTTTTACCCGAAACACCTATTTTAGACTAGTTTCAGGACTAGCCACAAACCCTATTTTCCACGGAATGTATCTCAAAAAATAAAATGACACACAATATGAATTGTTTACCATGGATAATTGGATATGTTTCCTCAATGGAATATCAATCTCACATTCTAAATCATTATAGAAAAAACGTTATTGCGAAAATGGTGAGATGACCTGTAAATAACATACCTTAGAAAGTATCATGAAAATAATTTATCCTCCCTTGAATTCCAGCCCTCTTTTCTTCACATTCCCTCTAAAATTTGGCTTAGATATCCTTTGGTTACCTCAGTCACCTATAGATATCCAATATTTTCAAGTGTTCCACACCAAAAATGCTCAAGAAGCTCTCACAAGAAGCTCTCCATAAATACTCCAAAAGATATTCTCACAAGAAGCTCTCCATTGATCCACAAAAAGGATGATCTACAAGAGACCATTGCTATATTATTTATACTTTAATCCTCTAGGTCACTTAACCCATTTTTAGTTCACTTAACCCATTTCTAGGTCACTTAACCTATTTTTCTTATTTTAGGGTTAATCACTTTCCATAAATAGAAAGTTCTCCAATACTTTATCATTTAAATATTCCTTCTTGATTTTGTCACTTTACTTTATCATTTCTTGATTTTTTCACTTCTCTTTATTATTTAAATAATCCACCTTGACTTTGTCACTTTAATTTATCATTTAAATAATGATTTATTCTTTAACCCATTTTTAGGGCACTTAACCCATTTCTAGGTCACTTAACCTATTTTCCTTATTTAGGGTTAACCACTTTCCATAAATAGAAAGTTATCCAATACTTTATCATTTAAATATTCCTTCTTGATTTTGTCACATTAATTTATCATTTCTTGATTTTGTCACTTCTCTTTATTATTTAAATAATCCACCTTGACTTTGTCACTTTGGTTTATCTTTTAAATAATTATTTCTTCTTTTAGGTCACTCTGACTTCTTTGACCTTGGGGGCTTCAAGCCTTCATGTGGGGGTCCTTCATCTTCGTAAGGCCATAAATCTCAAACCATGAGGAGTTATGTGACATTTCACATACCACCAGAAATGGCATGAAAAGCACTATCCATATAGGATAGTTTCACCAACAATTTCTTTGATCTTCATTTCATTATTCCACATACAAGCTTGGGTCCTCCAACCATTCTTCGAGGATAACTCAATTTGAAAAGCGTCTTCCCATGAGGGATTTTACCATAAGGGGACTACTTTAGAGTTCATCCATTTTTGCACCTTATCAATCATGATAAGACAATAATGAGAGCATGGGTACTCCAATCATTCTTCTAGGATAAGGCAATCCACAAAGCGTCTTTCCGTGAGGGATTTCTGTTACAGGATAATCCCCCTGTGGACAAGTGGATTTACTCTTGGATACTAGACCCCTATGAACAAGACAAAAAAGTGCTATTATGGACACTGAGTTTCCTTTTCATGAAGATAAACTATCAAACAAGAAGAAGTAAGAATAGTAAATACCTTTTTACCGATGTTTGTCCTTGCTCGATCCAGGCTGATCTTGATCTCCAAGTTCTTAAGAAGGTCCTGTGGTACAATGAGAAACAACAACAATACTTCTTAATCTACCATGATTAGCTTCATAATGGATCTATAAAAGAAACAAGTTCATGAAATGTATGCAAACTTTAAAGGAAACATGCCAAGCATAGATTTATATTAATGAGAACAAAGTGGTTCTTACAACCATGGATGTAGTGCAGTAGCTTCACCAAGATCCCTTTGTCCAGACCCTTGCTCAAGTAATCCATAGAGAATGTTGACGATTCAATGATATCTCCCTTATGACATCATAAGTTTGATACTTCACAATTTATCCATATCAATACCACTCATGAGATCATAAGTTTGGTATCTCTCAATCTCTATATGTCTTTTACCATAAGAAGGCCTCCTTATATAATCTTGGAGAGACCCAACCACCTTGAGATATCTTTGGAATAAGTTGAGGATTCCTCTCCTTAAGTTTTGGATCTTCCCTAAGATCATGTCTTCACCTCAGATTCAAATCCAACCAACTTGAGAGATTGAGGGGATACTTCCTTGATTTATCTCAACAAACCAAAATTCTCTCAGAAAGGTCAATGCTCCCCCAAAAGGGTGCACAAAGTGTTTCAATGCTCCCTCATAGTGGGTAGGGGAGTGTTTCCTTCCAAAAATATATTTTGAGTGGTTTTCTTCATGTCAAAAGCTTTGTACTCTTCATCAAATGATTTATCTTCCTAAAACTAGTCTTTGAGGGTGTCTTAAGTGTCCCTATGATGTCGTTAGAGACATGACATAGGAGAGATGGAAGTATGATTTTTGCGACACTGTGACACTCGTGGTCAATATGTGACACTTATGACACTAGCAATGATGACAATGGTGTTGGGTATGTGTTATATTATTTGCACGAGTAGTAGTGTCTGAGCGCCTGCGCTGGGCGCGCAGGGGGGTAAGAGGGGGGGCAGAGGCCCCCGTGCGGGGGTTCGGGGGCAGCGCCCCCAAAAACATTTTTTTGGGCCGACATATTTCTGGGACCACATGATATTAGGTGGTTTTCGGCACATGGTTTTTGCCGATGGTTTTCTATTTCTGGTTAAGGAATTAGGGTTTTAGACTAATCCATGTCATTGGGTTAGGGTTTTGGATGCCGCTGGCTCCTATATGTATATTGTATTGTAAACAATGTAACACAAGTGTATCAATATAATATATGCTGGTTTTCCCGGTTTGGGTTTCCAGGTGAAAAATCTTTGTGTAATGTTTGTGTTTTCCATTGTATCTTTTCTGTTCTTTTCTGAATATCAGTTTGCAGTATATATTGTACAAGGTTAGAATTTACATTTGGTATCAGAGCTTTATTGGCTTCAGGGGGATGCCTTTTTCATCAAGGGTTTGGCTCGGAACTGTGATAAGCCTTGTTACAGTGGGAGATCTGCAGTATTGTCTTTCAGGTGAAAAGAAATGGCAAGCAATTCGAAGATGGAGATCGATAAGTTTAATGGGAAAAGATTTGAGCTGTGGAAGCTCAAGATGGAAGATCTTTTGGTGGAGAGAGATCAGTGGATCGCGGTAGATCCAGGTACGGCACCTACAGGAACTTCTGCAGATGACTGGAAAAAGATGGATCGGAAGGCAAAGAGCACAATTTGACTGTGTCTCTCCGATTCAGTATTACTAAATGTGTCAGAGGAAGCTACAACCAAAGATTTATGGGAAAATTTGGGGAAGTTGTATCAGTCTAAGTCCCTGGTAAATAAACTATTCCTGAGAAAGAAGCTGTATAACTTGAGGATGAGAGATGGAGACTCAGTGGCAGAGCA
>ML809212.1:57016-78904 GCA_009831015.1 Picea engelmannii
CATCTGATGAATAAAGAAATCCATAATAAGATCTCTGGATGCACTACTGTTTTCCTATGAATATACAACAACTGATCTCTATAAAGTAGACTAAGATTTTTCAGTAAAAGAAAAGTTAAAAATTGATTGATAGCTCAAATACTCATTCACCCCCCCCCCTCTCAGTATTTTCCAACAACCAGCTGAGAAATTCCCAACTCCTCACAAGCAATCAGTCCAATCCCCATTTCAGCAGCATAACAATATCCAACAACCCATCCCCTTTCTTCCTCATCTACCTTTCTTTTATAGGGTTTTGAGACCCCCCCTTGCCCTAATTCACATTTAACTCAAGTTTTAATGAAAACCCCTAAAAATTCTCTGTCTTACAAGTGTCACTCATCTCCCATGTTTCTCCAAAATTATATTCTTTAAATTATTAATTGTCTATGTTTTATTTATTACTTAATTTCTCTATTTTCATTAATCCCCTCTCCTTTTTTTTTAAACCAAAAAAAGGTAAATGCGCTAATTAATATATCCATTTTATTTTTAAAATTCGTTACTTTTTCTTAATGGTAGATGCGGTAGGGACTAATAAATTAATGTAAAGAGAATCCATTATTAATTTTCTTTATTCTATAAATTAGAGATTATGGAATACACGACAATTTGTTTATAATATATATATCTTATTTTATTTTTCCTATTTACCTGCATGTTATTCATCATTTTAATTTATCATCATCCATCATTTTAAATTATCATTAATATATATATATATATAAGAGATTAAAGTGATGACAAACATGTATATGGGAAATGTGGATGTATAACATAAAAGGGGAATAATGAGAAATTAAGGGGATGGATGGTGATTCGATAATGTGAAATGGACATGTAAATGAGAAATGGATACTGGAAGATTAAGGTGATGGATGATAGTTTAATAATGTAGACAGGGATAATGAGAGGATAATGGTCTTAGTTTTTTTTTTTGGAATTTTCTTTATGTTATACTACATAGGTGATGTCATTCTCACATATGCATATAAAGAGGAAGTAATGAAATATAAATATGGTCTTAGTTTTTTTTGGAATTAATTTCTTCTTTGTAAAATTTTTGAAACTATTAGATTTACTTTAAATCTTACCCTCGTCATCGCCCCAAGAATTTTATGAAGACCCAACTAATACTTAGGTGGGTTTTTGTTTAATTTGTTATTTTTATTCCAGGGTCTGCTCTTAAGGTTAGACTAAAATTTTACCCCAAAAGTTTTAGACTTAGTACTTATATTCTGAACTGGGCGACACTGGGTTAGGGAAGTTGTTTTAAGAATTTCTTAAGGCGTTATTGTCTTAGGGCTATTTAGGTTTGTTTCCTTCATCCGCATCAATGTGACGTGCCCTTCAGGATGCACCACATGCTCCAAGGGTGCAAATCGCCTCGTTCGTTTCCTTTGCACGACGTTCCCTTCAGGATGCACCACGTGCTCCAAGGGTTCCACTCGCTTCTAGTGTTTCTTTTGTGCGACATGCCCTTCAGGATGCACCACGTGTTCCAAGGGTGCCACTCGCCAACTGGACTGATTGGTAGACATCTATAACCCCTGGAGTCAACACTCCGCCAAGTGAACTTGTGGGAGACTAAGGGCTCTAATTAATAATGCCCCTGCCTTATTGCGCACCCCTTAGAATCATCGTGAGTGACTGTCGCAGTCTGCCCTCATGGCATCGTGGATCCTCTCGAACTAGGTAATTGTTAACCTATAGTTCGAGCCACGACGAGAGTGCTAGTAGGCGGTGGCAGGGCTGCTGTCCACCCCTCTCCCTCAACCTCTCTGGAATCGTGTGTGTGGCCCCTTTACTCCATATGTGAGTCTGGTCGGCAAGCTATCGTCAGCCTGCATCATTAACAATCGTGTCAGAACATGTCAATATCATATCATCAAATCAAATGAAATATCACAGTAAATAAATCAACCCAAAAGAACACTCCCTGACTCAATCCAGAGTCTAAGGGGTTCCATCGATGCCTCTACATCCTCAGGGTCCAAAACCCTGCACACTCAATACAACTGATTCAAATAGCACCTGTCTACATCACATAGTAAAACATCATGTCGTCTATCATAACACATCATAATCAAGTATAAATGTTTTAACATCAGAAAGTCCAGATCACTTGCGAGCAAGTGTCCTCAATTAATAAGTTTTCTCAGTGCGCCAGAGCGGGATGTTACATACACCCCCTCTTGGTCTAAACTTTGTCCCGAAGTTTCTCAGTATAAATGTCAAATAAAAGTATCACAGTATCATAAGTTTATCTAATCAAACAAAAATGGAAACAGCTAGCGCATATCATGTGCGTCCTCCCAGGTCGTCGAGTGCGGACTATAACTGTCCCACTGGACCTTGACCTGATCTACCGTTCGACGTCGTAATTGTCGAACACGATGATCTAAGGTGCGGACCAACTCAGCCATGATCACTTCCTCGTCTAATACCTACAATGAACTCATGTCAATCACATGTGTAGGATCACTAATATAATTTATTAGAACAGATACATGAAAAACATCGTGCATATGCCTCAAAGAATCAGGCAAGGCTAGTCGATAGGCCATGGGCCCCTTTCTCTCCACAATCTCGAAAGGTCCTACGAACCTAGGAGAGAGATTATCTCCCTTTCCAAACTTGATCGAACTCTTATGCAGTTTAACCCGCAAGACGACTCGATCGCCGACCTCGTAACTACGGTTGACTCGGTGCGCATCGACATAACTCTTTGGTCGATCATGCGCTTCTTTAATCCCTTGTCTTATGATTTTCATTTTATCTTCCATTTCTTGGATCGCTTCTGGTCCCACCAGGACCCCATCCTCAAGACAATCCCAACTCAAGGGCATCCGACACAGTCACCCATAAAGGAACTCAAAAGGTGTCATCTTAATGGTGCTCTGGTAACAATTGTTGTAAGCGAACTCTACTAGAGGCAAGAATTCCTCCCAACGCTTCTGTTGGTCCATCACGTACATGCGCAACATGTCTTCCAAGGTTTGGTTCATTCATTTTGTCTGTCTGTCCGTCTCTGGGTGATACGTAGTACTAAAGTTAAGTTGGGTTCCCAAGGCCTCTTGGGAACTCATCCAAATTCGTCCTGTAAACATCGATCCTCTATTGGATATAATCTTCTTAGGCACGCCATGCAGCCTCACAATCTCACAGATGAAAATTCTCGCTATGTCAGGGGCCTGATACGTCGTATGCACCGGATTAAAGTGAGCACTCTTCATCAGAGTTTCTACTACTACAAAAATCGAGTCATGTCTCTTTGTCATCAGTGGCAATCCAACAATAAAATCTATCGAAATAACTTCCCATTTCGATGCCAGAATGGCATGTGGTTGAAGTAATCCTGTCGGGTGTCTATGTTCAGCCTTTTACTTGCTAAAACTCTAGACATCTAGCCACAAGGTTGACTATTCCCTTTATGTAAGAAATCTCGAAATCGTACTCACTAAGCAATTCCGACCAACGTCGTTGTCGCGCATTCAGGTTGCCTTGTGTGAAAATGTGTTGCAGCCCGCAATGGTTAGTCTTTACTTCAAATTTTCATCCAACAAGGTAGTGTCTCCAAACCTTCAAGGCATAAACGATGGATAATAACTCCAAATTGTGCATCACGTAGTTCTCCTCATGCCTTCTTAGCTTCCTCGAAACATAAGAAATCACTCGTCCTTCTTGCAGCAAGACTCTACCTAATCCTTCCTTGGATGTGTCAGCACATACCAAGAAGTGCATGTCCATGTCAGGGACCTTTAGTATCGACGCTGTTGTCGACAACTCTTTAAGCCTTCGAAATGATTCTGCACATTTCTCGGTCCAACCAAACTTCTTGTTTTTCTTCTGCAATTCCGTGATTGGATTTGCTATCTTCGAAAATCCCTCGACAAACCGTCGATAGTATCCTGCTAAACCCATAAAACTACGCACTTCTGTGACATTCGTCAGCATAGGCCATTCCATAATAGCCTCAACCTTTGCTAGATCCACGATGATACCTTCACCGGAGATGACATGCCCTAAGTAGTGAATCCTTGATTGATAAAAAGAGCATTTGGACAACCTCCCATACAATTTGTGCTCTCGAAGGCGCTGCAGTACCAAGCGCAAGTGTTGATCCTGCTCCTCCATCATCCGAGAGTAGATGAATATGTTGTCAATGAATACTTGGATGAACTTGTCCAAGTACTCGCGGAACACCCCGTTCATCAAACTCATGAATACCCCTGGGGCGTTTGTCAGTCCAAACGGTAAAACAGTAAACTTGTAATGTCCAAATATTGTCTTAAAGGCGGTCTTAGGGACGTCATCCTCCTTGATTCCTAACTGGTGATACCCTGATCGCAAATCGATCTTGGAAAACATCGTCGTACCCTTCATTTGATCGAACAGATCATCAATTCTTGGAAAGGGATACCGATTCTTGATTGTAGCCTCGTTTAGTTGACGATAGTCAATGTAGAGCCTCCACTATCCATCCTTCTTTCGTATGAAAATAACAGGTGCACCCCAAGGTGACACACTAGGATGTATCAGTCCTAGGTCTAGCAACTCCTTCAGTTGCATTTTCAACCCTTGCAACTCCGGGGTCGACATTCGATAAAGCGTTCTTGCTATCGGTTTGGTCCCCGGTTTCAGGTCTAAGGTAAACTCCAATTCCCTTTCCGACGACATCCCAGGTAACTCCTATGGAAACATGTTTGCAAACTCCTTCACCACCGGAAGGTGTTCTAGACCTTCCGCAACTCCCTTTTCATTTAGTACAAGGATCGCATAATGCTTGTACCCCTTGCTCATACTCTTCTGTAATTGTAAGAAAGAGACAAACTTCAGGGAAACTCCCTGGTTCCGGCCTACAATCACACGTCTCTCTCCTTCATCATCAACCAACCTCGACCGTTTCATCTTACAGTTGAGTATCGCCTTATGTGATTCCAACCAATCCATACCAATCACGACATCATAAGATCCTAATATTGTGATGTTCAAGTTGACCCTCGTGACAAAATCTCCCAGGTTAAGGGCACATCCCATAACTTTTCCTCCAACCTTTTGTTTGGCTTATGAAGCCATCTCTATGAAGCTAAACTCATCCTGAACGACTGCCTTCGGGACAACATCATGCAAGGTTTGAAGCATAAAGACATTTAGACCTTGCATGTAGGCTGCCGTCAAGGCCCAACGCAAACTTGATGGCCTTAAGATTCTCAGTGTTAAGGTGCGGATCATACCAGAGCAGCGCCATAAAATGTGCCTCGTACTTGAGCACCATATGACCTCCCTGTCGTAATGCGTTGAACTCATTGAGTTGACGCTCAATCAATTCCTCAGAAAGGTACCTCTCTCGGAACCGTTCCTCGAACAGTTCCCATGACACGTCTTCAATGGCCATGTTCAGTTGCAATAGGAGTGTCTTACACCATAGAAGAGATCTCCCCTTTAGTTGAAAGACCGCCATGCAGACCTTCATGTTGGAGGTATAATCGCGAAGTGCAAAACACATCGCCATATTCTCCAACCATGCCTCAGCGGCTACGTCATCCAGGGCACCCAAGAACTTAGGAAATTTTACCTTCTCGAGTTCATGGTGAATGCTACCCGTAACGGATGGTGCGCGCGGCGGAACCTCAGCGGGTGTTGTCGCCCTGTCCTCATCTCTGTCCAAGCGACAGATCAGTGCCTCGGACATGTGCTGGAAGGATCTCATCATCCCAACATCATCACCAACTACTATCTCCTCCTGTCCGAGAACTTGCTCGCCTCGCCGGGGGTTAGACAAATCAAGCGTGGATGCTACTGGAGGTGTCACGCCTCCTCCCCTAGCTCCCCATCGTCTGCCTCCGTGGCATCCTCTAACCATGATTACCAACCACGCACACAATCAACTCGATCAACAATAGTAATATCATTCAATCATGTCAACGAAAGTCGTAGCGAATCACAAGTCACGGGTCGAACCGGCTCTGATACCATATGTAACGACCCTACTCGTTACGACGACAACTCTGATAACAGGTGCAAATTTTTTTTTTTGTTTAAGGCGTGTGCACGTGTGTAAAAATGGAACAGACACACTTGACTCTATGTCGCCACCTGACGACTAACAATATGCAACCACGATGTTCACAACAAGAAGGCTTAAGGTGTACAACAGGTAACTGCAAGCAATAAACAACCATAGACATAAGGCGCGCAACAAGTAACTGCAAACGTTTAACAACATACTGGGTTATGAATGGTACAACACAAAAGGAAGAATCCATAGTAGTAGATTTTACTATTTCTACACAGGAAAGTAGGGCATTTAATCTTAGTTCTCTGCTCCGGAGAGAGAGAAGGTCAGATAGGCTCCTGGCCGACTGCTTTGGCAGGAACTAGTAATCTCCATAAGGTGTGTCGCAAGAGTGGAAACCCTACCTTTAAAGGGCCCGAGACTCTTGATACGGCACTGGATTCTTCTCTCAAAGATAATCACACACAAATTTAGGTACTAAGGCTACATGGAGGTGTCTACAACCCATCCGACACAAGAAGACCACGCAATGCAGGATAACCAAGTACTACAAAATCAAGGACAACCACGACCCCTACAAGAGATGCAAGTTAGAAGAACTCCGACATCAAAACAGACCATTTACTCCATTTGACTTTGATTAACGATGAGTTACCAACCTCGCCTTAAATAAGTACATGTAATTAATTGCATAGCTCTATTTACTACATCACAAAGACTCAAGGTTCTTCTCAAGAATTTCTATTCATTTGATTAATTTAAATAAACTTTCAACATCGCTACCACAACATCAACCACTTTACAATTTATATCATCATAACCACCTGCAAGGACAATCACCTTCCCCCTTAACTTTAGAATTTCCTAGTATTGTAAATTGAACCATTAAAGACTTCTCATTACAAAACATTGAAATAAAATATTCTATGTTTACCATAAGAAATTAAAATCAAATCGGGTAAATCAGATTGTAGAGAATTCCCTCCTAGTGAAGGTTATGCGTGCAGATACTATTTCAGACAGCAAGGCGACAGGTGGAGTGACGGGTCCTACGTATACGGTTCTGCAAAAATATTGTCACAGGAAACCTTCATACCCCATATTCAACTCGGCATGATAGGTGGTAAATTCATCCTGACAGCCTCGTAAAGAACCCTCTCACTGTCGTACTCACCCGACTGGCCGAGGTAATGGTCCCGACAACCGATCACACAATTCGCAGAGGGAAAGGCACGTGCAGCAATTGTAGGGAAGTGTTCTTACCTTCTGCAGAGGCGTGAAGGTGAGATGTTCAGTGCAGGGTCGAAGATTAAGTAGTTTTTTTTTTTTCTTTTGGTGTTTTTTTCTCTTTTACAGGTGTAGAGGTGAAGGAACGGTTCCCACACAGTTATAGGGGAGAAATCAAAGGGTTTCAACACAGTTTAGAGGATAATGAATCGCGTTAGACGGACTTGTTTCACGTCTTCAAACAAGTCGCTAGCGCATCAAGGTAAAACTTTGTTGCCAAAGGTAATATACTTCTGCTTCCCAAGATGCGTCCTTCGGGATGGAAAGTGGGAAGAAATAGAGGTCTGTGGCAGAAGGCGTAATCAGTTTTGATAAAAAGAAATAGAACATACAAACCCTCCCCCACCTCCTTGCGGTGCCTTCGACTCAACATGCACGGAAGGTCAGTGATAGTGCAACTTCCTGGGGATTCAACCGGTTTCAAAACAACTCAACCCTGAAAATGCAGGGATTTTTTTTATACTCCGTTTTTATAAAAATTTAACATTGGGTGTGTCGGGATTCAAATAGTTATCTAATGTAAAATTTAAAGTTTGAAACCGCAAGGATTCCAAGATTTGTTTGGATTAAAAATCAACTGAAAATTTCAGGGGTGCTAGAACTAAGACTCAGAACAGATTTACACCACGAAACTAAGATTCATTTTGGATTAAAAATCAACTGAAAATTGCAGGGGTGCCAGAACGAAAAATCAGAACAGATTTATACACACAAAACTAAGATTCGTTTGGATTAAAAATCAACTAAAAATTGCAGGGGTGCTAGAATGAAAACTCAAAACAGATTTAACAAACGAAACTAAGATTCATTTGGATTAAAAATCAACTGAAAATTGCAGGGGTGCCAGAATGAAAACTCAGAATAGATTTACACAAATGAAACTAAGATTCGTTGGGATTAAAAATCAACTAAAAATTGCAGGGGTGCCAGAATGAAAACTTAGAACAGATTTACGCAACCTAAATGTTTTCCAGAAACATTATCTCTGCAACATACAAAAACTCATTACGATAGCTAAAGCAACATCTTTACAATAATACATCATAGTTGCCAAAGTAAATAACTAGGCATTTTACTCTACTAAACACATGAGCATATCGTTGCCTTAACGCCCGCCTCGATGACGTCTGTGCGCTCCATGCCACTCCTTCTCACTGACCATAGAGACTACACCGGTACCTCCTAGCCAAACGCTATGGGTACTCTGCTTTCCCCATAGCCCCCCGAGCCACAAAGGGGCCACACACAGTCCAAATGGTATACCTAGCTTCCCAGCTCGCCTCCACGGCTGAGCTACCACTCTATTACCAGCTGAGAAATTCCCAACTCCTCACAAGCAATCAGTCCAGTCCCCATTTCGGTAGCATAACAATATCCAACAGCCCATCCCCTTTCTTCCTCATCTACCTTTCTTTTATAAGGTTTTGAGACCCACCCTTTCCCTAATTCACATTTAACCTAAGTTTTAATGAAAACCCCTAAAAATTCTTTGTCTTACAAGTGTCACTCATCCCCCATGTTTCTCCAAAATTATATTCTTTAACTTATTAATTGTCTATGTTTTATTTATTACTTAATTTCTCTATTTTCATTAATCCCCTCTCCTTTTTTTTTTAAACCAAAAAAAGGTAAATGCGCTAATTAATATATCCATTTTATTTTTAAAATTCGTTACTTTTTCTTAATGGTAGATGCGGTAGGGCCTAATAAATCAACGTAAAGAGAATCCATTATTAATTTTCTTTATTCTATAAATTAGAGATTATGGAATACACGACAATTTGTTTATAATATATATATTTTATTTTATTTTTCCTATTTACCTGCATGTTATTCATCATTTTAATTTATTATCATCCATCATTTTAAATTATCATTAATATATATATATATATATATATATATATATATATATATATATAAGAGATTAAAGTGATGACAAACATGTATATGGGAAATATAGATGTATAACATAAAAGGGGAATAATGAGAAATTAAGGGGATGGATGGTGATTCAATAATGTGAAATGGACATGTAAATGGGAAATGGATACTGGAAGATTAAGGTGATGGATGATAGTTTAATAATGTAGACAGGGATAATGAGAGGATAATGGTCTTAGTTTTTTTTTTTGGAATTTTCTTTATGTTATACTACATAGGTGATGTCTTTCTCACATATGCATATAAAGAGGAAGTAATGAAATATAAATATGGTCTTAGTTTTTTTTGGAATTAATTTCTTCTTTGTAAAATTTTTGAAACTATTAGATTTACTTTAAATCTTACCCTTGTCATCGCCCCAAGAATTTTATGAAGACCCAACTAATACTTAGGTGGGTTTTTGTTTAATTTGTTATTTTTATTCCAGGGTCTGCTCTTAAGGTTAGACTAACATTTTACCCCAAAAGTTTTAGACTTAGTACTTAGATTCTAAACTGGGCGACACTCGGTTAGGGAAGTTGTTTTAAGAATTTCTTAAGGCGTTATTGTCTTAGGGCTATTTAGGTTTGTTTCCTTCATCCACATCAATGCGACGTGCCCTTCAAGACACACCACGTGCTCCAAGAGTGCCACTCACCTCATTCGTTTCCTTTGCGTGACGTGCCCTTCAGGATGCACCACATGCTCCAAGGGTTCCACTCGCTTCTTGTGTTTCTTTTGTGCGACATGCCCTTCAGGATGCACCACGTGCTCCAAGGGTACCACTCGCCAACTGGACTGATTGGTGGACATTTATAACCCCTGGAGTCAACACTTCGCCAGGTGAACTTATGGGAGACTAAGGGATCTAAGGAATAAGGCCCCCACCTTATTGCACGCCCCTTAGAATTATCATGAGCGACTGTCGCAGTCTGCCCTCACAACATCGTGGATCCTGTCGAACTAGGTAATCATTAACCTACAGTTCGAGCCACGGTGAGAGTGCTAGTAGGCGGTGGCAGGGATGTTGTCCACCCCTCTCCCTCAACCTCTCTGGAATCGTGTGTGTGGCCCCTTTACTCCATATGTGAGTCTGGTCGGCAAGCTATCGTCAGCCTGCATCATCAAAAATCATGTCAGAACATGTCAATATCATATCATCAAATCAAATGAAATATCATAGTAAATGAATCAACCCAAAAGCACACTCCCTGACTCAATTCAGAGTCCAAGGGGTTCCACCAATGTCTCTGCATCCTCAGCGTCCAAAACCCTGCACACTCAATACAACTGAGTCAAATATCACCTGTCTACATCACATAGTAAAACATCATGTCATCTATCATAACACATCATAATCAAGTATACATGTTTTAACATCAGAAAGTCTAGATCACTTGCGAGAAAGTGTCCTCAATTAATAAGTTTTCTCAGTGTGCTAGAGCGGGATGTTACAGATCGATACTTCCATGAAAGAGAACATTGATATCAGATATAAAAAAGTATGGATAAGAAAACAAGAAGAATAGGTGAACAAAGAATAGGTCCCAGAGATCGCAAGATTAAAAATAAAACGAGATGAAGAGAAATATACAGAGAAAAAAAAGGATGTCAGATATAGAAAGGTTTGGAAAATAAATGAAATAAAATAAGGATAAGTCAATAAGAAACATGTTTAATATATTTTACTTTCAGGTATTGTAGTGAAAGATGAATCCATAGAAAGAAAGAAAGAAGTTAGAGCTCAGATAGATGATGAATCTACCAATGAAGATGATGATGAATACACATCAGAGAAGGAATTGTTCTGAGCCATACGACTTAGAGACTCACAGGTAATATGAATATTAGATAGGGGGAGTCTATGCGATAGCTGTGAGAGACCAAAGAACCATCCTTTGAGTAGCTTGCAGAGTTTGAGAAGACATAATCATGGAAGTCAGCTAGTAGAAGTACAGTTTGATAGATTAATCAAGACTTCATGATAGTATAGTAATAAATGGGCCAGCATTATGGACAATTGTGCAAGTAGAGTCTTGGACAGTATGGTCAGAGATGGATTTGTAAGAATACTTAGCATGATTGGATAGATATATGAAAGTAGATGAGATAATGGATTCATAGATTGGTTCAGAGAGTGGATCAGAGACAAAGGAACATTATCATAATGGATGATACTTACACAAGAAATGGCTTGAACAATGCTAATGGATTCCGAATTGACATATTTTTTTTGACACATGCAGTGTATACAACAGTTCACATTCAAAATAGAGTAATGATCAGAAACAATAATGACAAAAATCCCTATGAACTATGGAAAGGAAGTGTAGACAACAACCTTTACATCAAGGTAACTCAAGGTAGTATTTTATTAATTGAAATTTATATTGATGATATTGTTTTTGGAAGTACTAATGAAAGGTTAAGCTACAAATTTGCAAAGGATATGAAGAATGAATTTGAAATGTAATTTCTTGGAGAACTATCCTTCTTTCTGGGTCTTCAGGTATGTTAAAGCAACTAAGGAAATTTTATTTCTCAAACTAAGTATATCATAGAAATGATAAAGAGGTTTGGAATGGAAGATTGAAAACTAGTTACCACTCCTATGCAAACCAGTTGCAAGTTGAGGAAAGATGATGATTCAAATTCTACATACTAGAGGCAATACAGGTCAATCATTGGTAGCTTACTATATGTGACAACATCCATACTAGATGTAATGTAGATAGTTGGATAGGTAGCATGATTTAAAGCAGCACCAAAGGAATCACATGTATTAGCAGTGAAGATGATTTTTAGATATCTAAAAGGAACATAAGAGTTTGGATTATGGTATCTAAAATGAAAGGATCTATCACTTATTGGCTACATAGATGCAGATTGGGCATGTTACATTGATGACCGACGAAACACCGATGGAACAACGTTCTACTTGGGTGATTGTTTAGTATCATGGCTAAGAAAGAATCAATCACCAATATCTTTATCTACAACCAAGGCAGAGTATATTGCAGCAGCACCATTTTGTACATAGTTTCTCTGGATGAAACAAACTCTGACAGATATACAAGTTGAGTATGATGAGCCCATTCCAATCTATTCTGATAATACAAGTGCCATCAATATCTCAAAGAAACTGGTAATGCACTCCAAAACGAAGCACATTCCAATCACATATCACTTTCTACAAGAACATGTTGCAGAGAAGAACATCAGAGTTGAATATGTGGGAAAAAAATAAAAAGTGGCATACATATTTACAAAACCTCTTCCACGGGAAGCCCTTGAGTATATTTACTAGAGACTAGGAGTAATTTCTACTCCAAAATGAATTCTTTTTAATTCTTATCTTATATGTCTTATATGTACATGAGGAAGCACAATAAATAGGACAAAGAGGGAGAGATTTATCAGATGCAAAGGTAAATGCTTGGAGAGAGAGCATAGAGGCATGTTTCCAAGGGGAGTGATTGTCACAAGGGAAGAATGAGAGATCTAACTTCAAAGTGATACCCTTTTTCAAAGGGGGATATATTATTCATATGAAGGGAAAGAGAGTAATCAAAGGCTTATAATCACAAAAAAATCAAAGGCACGTAGACAGGGGGAGCAACCCCCAAGATAGTTCAGTCAGGGGGAGTAGCCCCAAAGGGATATACCCTTTATCATTGATGTCAAAGGGGGAGAGATAGAAGCATTGATGAAGAGTATACACATGAATTTTATCATGACTAAGTGTTTTCATCAATGTTGGTGTTGCCATCAATGCCAAAGGGGGAGATTGTGAGATAATTGGCTTAGGTTGATGGATAGTTGGTATGAATATTTGGTTGTCATTGATGTCAAGCATTGGAGAGTGATATTGTAGATTGATATTAAAATAATGTTAATCAAACCTGATTAGCATTATTTTAATATCAATATACAATAATTGGTTTAGCCCTAGATTGATATCAAACCTACAAACCTTCCTTAACTTTAACAACAAGAGACTTACATTTTCATCAAACTTTTCTTTAGTCTCACATGACTAGTTTTGGATTAGTCAACAACCGTAACTTGAAATAATAATAACTTTGTACATGTAATGAATAAAGATCTGAAAATAGTACACAACGTTCTTCAATGTGTTTTATGCAACTCCTCTAGGTGACACTACTTGGAACCTCTCAAAAAAAGAGTTATAGCAAAAATGACATACCTTGTTGAATTTTGGCTTATTCTAGAGAGAGGACTTATAGAGCGTGCCCCACACAGAATTAATTAACTACACAAGGTTTTGGGGAAATTGGAAAAATATAAAATGTTTTTTAAATCATAATCGATATACTGCTTTGATATACAAAACCTGTGAAAGTGTAAACTTTTGTAATGCAGAAGGCTAATTAAATTCCAGTGTGTTCTGAAAAGCTAGAACAAATAGGTATGCATTTTTATGTTTAAAAGTTACTAATTTATATAGCTTCTTCAAAGTAAATTAATTTTGGTTTTTTGTTTGATAATGTATGCAAGCGAAAAAATATCCAGAGTATAGACTAGAAAAGAAAAGAACAAAGAATCCATTGGAACTATCCTTATTTCTGATATAGACTCTTTCAACATCATAGACACAAGTAGTTGCAAAAGAAGGGGTCATAACAAAAGGTACCATGATATATATCACATTTTCTAGAACGAATAATACCCATCAAACAATGAAGACATTTATACATGCAAAAACATTGGAAGAAGCAAGATTCACACTATGATTGCTCACCCTTTGATTTTTCCTTATAATGACAGTGCGTGGTGTTGCTTCACCCACCTACAAAAGGATATGGCCACCATAGTCAATGCATCTAGTGTTTTGATCACATATTTGAAGGACTAAGACATCAGGGAATGGTACAAATTCCCAGATCCCATAGTATTACTATATGAATCATTTCTTGGCAAGTTCAAAGTCGAGCATAAGGTCTTTGAAGCATTGATGGAAAGTTGGTTCATTATAGAGGAAAGGACAGTGAAGGAAGGAGAAAGATATTGTCCTTATAAGTACCTAAAGGATCCATATATATATATATATATATATATATATATATATATATATAAAGACAATGATCTTCAGGATATATGGTGAGGAAAATAACATGCATTTCAGAATGGAGTGGTTTCTGATGGCTTACACGGTGGTCAAAACTGGACAACCTTTGAACTGGGACAATAGTTTATCTTTCAACATCATCAAATGAGCTCGGGAAGGAAAAGGTATGAAAAACCTTGTCTTATATATGAAATCCTACCTTATAGATGTTATTTGTGTTGCTCATCAATTTCCCACTTTTAATTGGAGTTGGGAACCCAAGCTAACTCTCAATTCATGTATATTGTTCATAATTG
Source organism: Picea engelmannii (assembly GCA_009831015.1). NCBI lineage: Eukaryota > Viridiplantae > Streptophyta > Pinopsida > Pinales > Pinaceae > Picea > Picea engelmannii. The sequence continues at coordinate 71,670 of ML809212.1, forward strand.
TGGGAAGTAAATTGTAAGGAACACATATACAATATTTTTTATTACTTCCTAGAACTGCAGTATAAATGCATTTTCATATTTTATTCACATAGAATATCTCATGGAGCTATCACATCCTTGAAAGAAATAGGATATTGGTACATGAGGAAATGTTATACCTATGTTAGGATCTATGAAGCCACCAATCCACCACATATGCTTCCCAAATATGTTCCTTATAATTTATTATAAAGAGAAATATCCTATCAAATAGTTGAGAAGAGAGTAACTTCCTACATATCAGAGAAAAAAAAAAGTATTGGTCAGTATTCCCACTCTACATAGGAAGGTATACTTTATCAAATAATCCATAGGCTGAAAATGAATCTGAAGCTTTAAGAGAACTATGTTTATGTACAGGAAGTATAAAAGGACTTGATCCTCAGAATTTGGTATATCACCATATAAAGGTTTTCAATCTCTCTGGACAATTTTTCCACAAAGATAACTTTTCATCGGATCTATTTAGAGGAACTATCTATTTTGAGGAATTATTAGACAAGTTGCCAACTAATTTGGAGAGAGAGAGAAAATCCAAAAAGAAGAAGATGACACAAGGGTTTTGATAAAGGAACATTTTAATGCAGTACTCTAACAATATAAAGAGAAGAATGAATCCAAAGAAAGAGAACAGAGGCAGAAAGATGTGAATATGAAAAGAAAGTCTAATGAAGTTGAGGAGAAGTATTTATAGAAGAGAAAAATACAGTTGGAAAAGAAAAAAGAAGAACTGGACAAAATCAAATATAAGAGCCAAGTTTCAAAGAAGAACAATGGAGGGGAGACAAATAATATAGAAACAAAGACCAAATCTCAAGTATATAAAGAGCTTTAGATAAAAACAAAAGTTGATGAAGAACAAGTCATATTAGCCATTCAAGATGAGGAAAGGAAGAAAAAAGAAGAAAAAGAGAAAAGGGATGCAACTAAGTCACAAAAAAAGGAATCAGATCAAGTAAATACAAGTGTAGTGATAATCCATGATCTTCCTACATAGTTAGAGTCCTAATTAAATAATGTACCCCTCTTGCAACTATCTCGAGAAGTTTCTCTTACACTTATCAAGATATGGGATTCAATGAAAGCGTAGTGTTTATAAGTGATTATTACTATAGTCACAACACAAGAGATATTGGGAAAAGAAATACTAAAATAAAAATAGGGGGAACAACACTTAACAAAGAACTAGTTGACAGAAGAATTAAGTGGAAGGCAAGGGAAGACCCGAGGGTTGATGCAATACATGAAATATTAGCCCTTAATTCCTTCGTTGGTGCAAATGCGATGTGAGTATATGAAATTGGAGAAGAATTGACGTATCAAGAGAAAGGGTGTATGATATTGAGGCTTCCATGAATAACATTAAAGAAAAGTTAACCAGCGAGTCCAAGGAAAAATCCAAGGTAGCAGATTAGTTGTATAGAGAAGAACAACAAAAGGAGTGACAACTTCATGAGAAATGATTAAGTAAAGAATTTGAAAAAAAGGATACCTTGAACTGAAAGTTACATAAAAAATAAACATAACAGCTTAAATATACACATACTCAAGAAATGGCAAGGTTACAGGTAGAATTCTTGGAGATAAGTGCATATAATGAAAATATAGAAGACCATATTCTCAAACTGTGACAAGATAATGATGTCCTGGAGGATAATTTGGGAGAAAGAAAAAGGGGAAATGTTGTGCCAGATATATTCAAAGAAGAATCCACTAGAGTTGATGAGGAACTCAGATATGTGATTTTTTTTTTTTTTTTATGTCTACTAAACATAATGCAAAATAACACATCAGATCACCTTAAGCTAGCTCTGCAGATGGACAGTATGAAGGAAAAGTACCAAAGGGTCCAAAGTTCCTATGAAAATATTTTAGTTTGTAAAGATGTTTATGATAAACCTCCTCACATATTACCAGTCTATACATCCAAGCAAAGGACCAAATACCAAGTACTCCTTAACATTGGGAAATCTATCCTCAATTATATCAAAACCATTGAGGAAACAGTTGGAAAATCTTGCAAAATATTGTGGAGGACATCAGAGAAATTTGTAGAATAATTTGAGATAGAGACCATGGAATATTTAGAAGAAGTAGGAGCATATAAAATGATAATAGAGGATGTGGAGACTAGAGTGAATCTCAACATCTAGGACATTGAAGTAATATAAGAGATTGAAAAAGAAGTGTTGGAAACAAGAACAATAAACCTAGTCAAATTGATCTTATTAACCAAACACTTCATACATCAAACAAAAGAAGATATGAAGACATAAGTGATAACCCCTATCTTTTATGGTGAGATAGATCTCGAGAATATGCAAATGGGAATAATAGATAATATATTATAAGACCTCAAATTGTGGAAATACTTCAAGGATAAAATGCAATAGCCAAACACCACTTGATTTTTTTAAACAAATTTTCTGCATTTTTATTATTTTGTAATTATTGTAAAGTCTCAACTAAGAATGTGAAACAAAGTGTTGTAACTTTCATCTGACAGTATCATGTTTACTGAATATGAAAATCCTTTTCTTTTGTTATATAAAAGGGATGGATTTAATGAAGTGGGTATGTTTACACTTTGTATATAAAGAGATTATGTTTACTATTACTTCAAAATTAATGAATATGAAGAGGCATTTTGGAGATATGGGTCTTAGTGAATGTGTTCAAGACTTTTCTTAATGCATTTAGCTTATATTTGAGTATTACATTTATTTTGTATGAATTACTTCTGCAAACTTTTCTATATACTCATATGGTTACATGTTTCCTTTTTAATACAACTACAATATCCTAGAAACATATTTCAACTAATTGTATGCATGTAAATGATGTTGTTGTTATATCACTAATATTATGAATATATAAAATATTTCTAGTTCAGATGGTATAATATTTTATTGTATTCAAAATTTAGCTAGTTTTCTTCTAACCAAGATAGGATTAGAATAGTTCTACATTTATACTTAAAATTAGTTCCATTAGTTAGTTATTTCCATATTTTAATTTATCCGACAACCTTTGGTTCTCAGATTCATATTTAGATAGAAATTTAGAGTGGAAACCAGGCCCACATACTGGTCGGAATCACCATCCCAAATGAGAGTGATTCTAATTGGGAATTTCCATTGGTTGTTCTCCCTTACCTTGTTGACATTACATTTGGACCCGCCAAGATATTCTCAAGGAGAAATTACAACTCTTTTTCCCCATTACCGAATTATAAAATTATCTGGTATAACTGCAAAAATTATGGGAATATAGAAAAATTACACAAAAGTGATTTCATAAAAAGTCAGAAAGAGGAAACCACAAAAAGAAATCAGGAACAAAGGAAACAAAAAAAAGACAAATATTTTTTCATACAAGTTGCACTACATGCATAAAATAACATGGATAAGTGGTACATTCATAGTGGATGGTAAAGTCACATGACAAGAGATAAAAAAAAAGTTCACCATCTTAAATTAGAATGAAGGCAATGTTACCTTGGGAGACAATGGTACTTCAAATATGGTTGTAAAGGGCACTCTTAATCTTTACAATGGAAGGGATAAGTTAGAAAGGGTTTTATGTGTTGAATACTTGAAGAAAAATCTTCTTAGTGTTAGCTAGATGTGTGATCAAGGACACACTCTCACCTTTGACTCCCAAGAATGTAAGATCATAAAGGAAAATTCAAGCAAGATAGTTTCAAAAGAAATCATAAACCCAAGCAATGTGTATATTCTTCATGAGATTAACAGATAAAAATGATTCATGGGGAAAACAAATGAAATTTGGTTGTGGCATAAAACGATGCGCCATATAAACTTTGACAACTTGGTAAAAATCAACACCAAAAAAATTGTCAGGGATATGCCAAAGATCACAAAACCCTCAAATATTGTTTGAAAAAAGTGTTGGAATGAAAACCGGTCAAGGTTTATATTCAATACAATGGAATATGCAACATCTAATCCATTACAACATATGAATATAGATCCATGTGGACCGACAAGAACAAAACTTTTGCAAGGAGAAAAATATTTTATGTTATTTATTGATGATTATACTAGAATGAATTGGGTTTCCTTTCTCAAAAATAAATTTGAGGCACTTGAAAACTTTAAAGCCTTCAAAGTGTTAATTATGAATGAGACTAACCTGAAAATAAAATGTTTAAGGTTATATAATAGAGGTGAGTTTACATCCAATGAATTTGAAGAATTCTGTGAAACTCATGGACTAAAAAGACATTATTTAGCAACAATAACTCCTCGACAAAATAGAGTGGTTCAAAGGAGAAAAATACATGTACAAGAGATTGCTGGAAAAATGTTGAATGAAGAAACATTATTAGACTATTTTTGGAGAGAAGCAATTTGCATTGTAATTTGAATTTTAAAAATATAGGTAAAATCATAGTTAACAATTATAAGACACCCTATGAACTATGGAAAGGAACAACATATATCGAACATTTCCGAATATTTGAAAACAAATGTTACATCAAAAGATAGGATGAGGAATCAAGAGAAGATGAAGGAATTTTCCTTGGTTATTCATAAAGAAGAAAATCCTATAGATGTAACAAAATAATACTACAAAATATTGTTGAAAGTATAAATGTCAAAATAGATGGAGCAGGACCTCATAAGAACAAATTGGCAATAGAAGAAATAGAATATAGTGAAGAAGAAGAAGAATATCATGAATAACAATATGAATAAAATGAAGAAGAGGAAGAGGAAACACAACACCAATATAAACAAACCCCACCAAGGTTTGTTCAAAAGAATCATCAAGAAAACTTAATTCTTTGTGATAAAAAATGTTGAAACATATACTAGGAGAAAATTGGCAAGCATTCTTTTATAGGTAAATCTCTCTTTGTTGTCCAAAATAGAGCCTAAATGTTTTTCAAAGGCCAATGTTGATCAACATTAGGTCAATTCTATGGAAGAAGAAATAAATCCGATAGGGAAGAATGAGACCTAGGAACTTGTTCCAATGCCTAAAGACAAAAGTGTGATTTGTACAAAGTGGGTATTCAAAAATAAGTTAAATGAAGATGGAAAAGTAGTAGTAAATAAAGAAAGACTAGTCGGTAAACGGTATGCTCAAATAGAATGAATTAACTTTGAAGAAACCTTTTCTCATGTTACAAGATTAGAAGCCATTAGAATGTTTTTTTCATATTCAAGGTTTAATAATTTTAAAGTGTATCAGATAGATGTAAAGTCAAAATTTGTGAATGGATATTTAGAGGAAGAAGTGTACAATGAACAACCAAATGGATTTTTATTGTCAGAAAATGAATATTATGTTTGTAGATTGAAGAAATAACTTTATGGATTAAATCAAGTTCCTAGATCATGGTATTCAAGACTTGAAAAGTACTTACAACAACACTATTTCAAAAGAGGAGCTACATATAACATTCCTTACATCAAAATATGCATTGTAGATATGGTAATAACTATATTTTATGTGGTCCCCATGGTGTAGAGAAGTCGGTGAGGGAGTGAATTTTGGAAAAAGTAGTTACTCCACTAACAGATCCCGTACACTTGGTAGTTCACTAGATGAAGGAGATTGTTAAGCCATAATATTGTCTCATTACCCCTTAATTGGGGCATATTATATTAGTAATATTATTTTATTTATGTCGGCTTTAGGCCATTAGTTGTAATTATACCTCCTAGTCTCATATATATACCAATGAGACATTTTCATTTTGAATCATCTTGTAGTTGAACATTTAAGTGGGGTAAAAGGAGGTTTCCCCCTCAAACAGGCTTATTATTTGAAATTATCTCTTTTCCAAGGCATTGAGTACTTTTTCTGAGGTTTTTCTATGCTATATTGGTATTTGGTTCTTAACATATGGTATCAGAGCTCAAGGTCTTGGGGTTTCGCTGCTACATCTAAGACACCTTGGAATTTTTGCTATAACTTTTTTTCTACATTGTTTCATACAAAACTTCTCAGAGGATATTTATTAGACAGATCAAGGTACGTTGGGTTAAAAATTCATCTCCTGAGGTCTTATACTTTTGGAGATACATCATGTACAAGATGGGGTTATGGAATCATCCTGAAATGAGTCATTGTAGAATTTTCACTATAAATTTTTTTTCATAACATTTCAAACCCTGAACTTCAGAGGATATTTACCAAAATTAGTAAGGTATCTGTGGTAAAAAGTTCATCTTCTGGGTAATCTTAAATTTGTAGATACACCTTGTGTAAGATAGGGTATCTGACAAGCCTATTGACTAGTCTCAAGAAGGTGTTCCAGGTAAAACAATCATAACTTCTTCCTAGAGTATCCAAATTGAGTCGGACTAGTTTCATTAGATAGTGGACAATCTGTAGTATTTTTGGTGCAAGTTTTAGAATTTTATATTAATTATTTTGTGCGGGGAACGCTATACAAATGAGATCTCCTGGAAAGGACAAAAATCGACAAGTTGTGGGGAAGTTACCATAAATTCCACTTGGCACATCCAATTTTGATCAGACCCGTGGCATTGCAGAGAAGAAATATTAGAGAACTACATAAAGGAAAGTTTCATACCTAGAAGGGCTGAAACCTGGGAGATACAATAGAAGAAATATTGTCTAGCAGAACCACCTCAAAATCAAGGTTCAAAAGTGATACTTGGCCAACATGCCACCAAAAAAGGGAACTTCTACACCAACTAAGCCTCCAGAAAATCCTACTTGGACTCTTGTTGAAGGTGAAGAAATGCGTAGAGACATAAATGAACTACAAAATAAGATGGATTCAATGGAAGCTAAGTTGGATACTAAGATGGATGGTTTAAAAGGGGAGATCATGGAAGTATTGAAAAATTTTGTAACAGGGAAGACACCTGAAAGTGACAATGCATCCCATGAAATTCATGATGAGGACACAAGGAAGGTGAATCAATAATGGAGAAACTCCAACTTTGGTTTGAAGACCAACCACGTTCCTAAGATTGATATGAGGAAGTTTGATGGCAAGGACCCAATCACATGGATACTTCAAATGGAGCAATTCGTTGATCTCCATATTGTGCCACATACACAAAAGGTACAAATTGCTTCTTTATATTTAGAACCTAATCAATTTGTATGGTATCGATGGATTTGTTCTCGCAAATCACTCATCACTTGGACAATTTTCACGGAAGAAATGATAGCACACTATGAGGATA
>ML809212.1:93145-107654 GCA_009831015.1 Picea engelmannii
TAGGGGATTGGGTATTTTTAAGACTACAACCATAGAAACAGATGTCCCTCAAGCAAGCCAAGAAGGATAATAAATTATCACCAAAGTACTATGGCCCTTATAAGGTGTTGCAAAACATTGGTACTATGGCATACAAATTGGAGCTACCTGCATCTTCACGAGTACACCCAGTTTTCCATGTTTCATGCTTAAAGAAGGTTATAGGCGACAAGGTCCCAGTTCAAACTATATTTCCAGAACTTGACAAGGAAGGAAAAATCATATTGGAGCCTGAAGCCATCACTGACACAGGAATTTTCCAACTGAGGAATAGATCCATTTCAGAGTATCTCATTAAATGGAGGAAACTACCGGCTAAATATTCCACTTGGGAAGATGAGTCTTTTATACAGAAGCATCTAGATTTACTCAAGCATTGCGGACAACACTTGTGTCAAGGGGAGGGGCATGTTAAGCCCTAATATTGGCTCATTACCCCTTAATTGGGTCATATTAGATTAGTAATGTTATTTTATTTATGTCGGCTTCAGGCCATTAGTTGTAATTATACCTCCTAGTATCCTATATATACCAAGGAGACATTTTCATTTTGAATCATCTGATACTTGAACATTTAAGTGGGGTAAAAGGAGGTTTCCCCCTCTAAGAGTCTTATTATCTGAAATTCTCTCTTTTCAAGGCGTTGAGTACTTTTTCTGAGGATTTTCTATGCTATATTGATATTTGGTTCTTAACAGGTAGGCACTTCAAGGTCAAAACAGATCATGATAGTCTTAAATACTTCTTGGAACAAAGACTATCTTCAGAAGAACAACAAAAATGGGTAACCAAGATATTGGGTTATGATTTTGAAATTGTCTATAAAAAGGGGAAGAAAAATGTTGTGGCAGATGCACTCTCAAGAAAGGATGAAGATGTTGAGGCCTTTCTCTATGCTATCTCAATCATCAAACCCGATTGGATAATAGAAGCAAAGGATGAATGGAAGAATGATGAAAAAGTTTGGACTCTCATTCAAAAGTTTTAGCAGGATTCCAGTGCATCAGATACATTTAGATGAAAAAATGATTCACTATGGTACAAAGATCGCTTATATTTGTGTAAGAAATCCCAGCTCAAACAAAAGGTACTATTTGAATTGCACACCTCTCCAGTAGGAGGGCACTTAGGATTTTTGAAAACCTACCATAGAGTCAAGAAGGATTTTTTGGGGGATGGCCTTAAAACTGATGGTCAAAGGTTTGTGGAAGAATTTTTGGTTTGCCAGCAAAATAAAGTGGAAACAATTAAGACCCTAGGTGTTTTACAACCATTAGCCATACCAAGTCAACGTTGGGAGGAGGTTTCCATGGATTTCATCACAGGGTTACTGAAGTCTGAAGGAAAGAGTGTCATCATGGTGATTGTTGATAGACTGTCCAAGTACATGCACCTTTGTGCACTCTCTCATCCCTTCAAATCTACTATAGGTGCCACCGCATTCATGGAGACAGTTCAAAAGCTACATGGTAGCCCAAAGATTATTGTAAGTGATAGAGATCCCATCTTCACTGGACATTTTTGGACAACATTATTTTCTTGTTTGGGTACTCAATTTGCTCATAGCTCATCCTATCATCCTCAATATGATGGACAAACTGAGATAATGGACAAATTTCTAGAAGGATACCTTTGTTTCTTTTCCTATAATAAACAAACACCATGGTTCAAATGGTTACCCTTGGCGGAATGGTGGTATAACACTTCCTTTCATACTGCAAAAAAAATAACACCGTTTATGGAACTCTATGGATACCACCCTCCTTCCATCACTTCTTCTCTAAAATAAAAATCTAAGGTTCAAGCAATGGAAGATCACATCTAGAATCAACAACAAGTTCTCCAAATCTTAAAGGACAACCTAACCATGGCACAAAATCGCATGAAACAACAAGTAGATCAACATTGTAGTGAAAGAATTTTTGAAGTAGGGGATTGGGTGTTTTTAAGACTACAACCATACAAATAGATGTCCCTTAAGCGAGCCAAGAAGGATAATAAATTATCACCAAAGTACTATGGCCATTATAAGGTGTTGCAAAAGATTAGTACTATGGCATACAAATTGGAGTTGCCTACATCTTCACAATTACACCCAGTTTTCCATGTTTCATGCTTAAAGAAGGTTATAGGTGACAAGATCCCATTTAAAATTATATTTCCATAACTTGACAAGGAAGGAAAAATCATATTGGAGCCTGAAGCCATCACTGAAACAAGAATTCACCAGCTGAGGAATAGATCCATTTCAGAGTATCTCATTAAATGGAAGAAACTGTCTGCTGAAGATTCCACTTGGGAAGATGAGTCTTTTATACAGAAGCATCCAGAGTTACTCAAGCGTTGCAGATAACACTTGTCTCAAGGGGAGGGGCATGTTAAGCCCTAATATTGACTCATTACCCCTTAATTGGGGCATATTACATTAGTAATGTTATTTTATTTATGTCGGCTTTATTCCATTAGCTGTAATTATATCTCCTAGTCTCCTATATATACCAAGGAGACATTTTTATTTGGAAACATCTTTTACTTGAAAATTTATGTGGGGTAAAAGGAGGTTTCCCCGTCAAAGAGGCTTATTATCTGAAATTATCTATTTTTCAAGGCGTTGAGTACTTATTCTAAGGTTTTTCTATGCTATATTGATGTTTGTTTATTAACAAAGAACCAGGTGGCTATTGCAAACATTAAGGGATGTTTTTTGGGCTCCTAGGAATAAATTCATAGAGAGAATACCTATGAGAAAGTTTATGAACTATATGGAATTTATGAGTAGCATCATTGATGTTGAGCCTTTGTGTTCTGAGGAAGCAACATATTAAAAAGTATTGTGGGATTTCATGGTAGATTCGTATACCTCTATTATGAGGAATGATGTTTGGGACATAATATCGAGACCAAAGGGGAGATCAATTGTTATTTCTAGGTGTCTCTACAAGACCAAGCATGTTTCATATGGTAGCATGGAAAAGTTTTGGGTGAGGGTTTTCGCAATAGAATTCTCCTAGAAAGAGGGAGTGGACTACGAGTATACTTTTTCTCTATTCGCCGGGTATGCTTCTATTAAAGCTATTATTTTTATTACTTCAGTTATGAGGTGGAGGATATGTCATATGGATGTAAAAAAAGGTTTCCTCAATGGGATCATTGTGGAGGAAGTAAACATACAACAACCTCAAGGATTTGAGGTACATTGGAGGTATTCTCATGTGTGTAGGCTTAAGAAATCCTTGTACAGGCTCAAATAGGAACCTAGGGAATGGTATTCTAGGATTGATGGATACTTGGAAAGTATAGGATTTACCAAGAGTGAGGTATATCCTAACTTTTACTTCATAGTTGTTGAGGAATATCAACTAATGTTGGTTTTGTACGTAGATGATTCGTTTTGCATAAGTGCAGAGAAGCTTATTGTAGGGTGAAAAGTACATTTGGCTACTAAGTTCAAGATGAAGGACATCGAATTAATGCATTAATTCTTGGGATTAGAATTATGGAAGGTATATAGAGAGATATTTCTTTGTCAAGGGAAGTATGTAGTTGATATCTTGAGGAGATTCATGATGGAGGACTATAGACCGGTGGCTACACCTATGGTTACCAGTATGAAGAAGATTGTTACTTCATATTTAGAGTTGGTGGTTCCAAGGATATAAATGCAAATGATAGGGTCCTTGATGTATTTGGTCAATACGAGGCTATATATATGTTTTATTTTGAAAAACATGAGTTCATTCTTGGTGTATCCAAGACATGTGCATTGGATAGAAGAAAAGAATGTGATTAGATCATTTATAGGTACAATGGAGTATGGACTGAGGTATCTTGGAGGAGATGGAGTAGATTTGTATGGATATACAGACTCAGACTGGGTAGGGAGTGTAATAGATATAAAGAGAACCTAGGGGTGTTGCTTGTTCTTGGGATCAACAATGATTACTTGGCTCAACAAAAAAAATGTTTTTTTTAGAACTTAGTTCATTAGAGGAAGATGGAAACAAGTGTGGCTATCTATGAGGCCATTTCACTTCAAAAATTGCTTACAAGCTTATTTGATCAGGATTTGGAGTCTACGGTGATATACAATGATAATCAGAGATGTGTCAAATTATCAGAGAATCCAACATTCCATGATAGGTCCAAGAATATTGATATTATATATCACTTCATCCATGATAGGATCCATAAAGGACCAACGAACCTAGAGTATATTTCCATAGATGAGCAGGTTGCATTTATTCTTAACAAACCCTTGGTGAAAGGGAAGTTTCTGCTTTTCAAAGAAAAAATTGGAGTGGTGTTGAATACCTTCCTCAATAAGAGGGAGTGTTGATGCATAGTAGAATTAGATACGTATTTTCATATAGTTCTATGTGTATATACATGTGGAAATTGTCCAAAGCCTTCTATCCTTGACTTTGCTTTTAATTTAAAGAAATATTAAAGTAAAATACTTTTAATTAGTAAGTCAATTTTTATATAAGGAAATGATTTAATTAACATTAGTGAATTAAATTATATTTGTGATATCAAGTGAGGTGAGAAGTGATCTCAACCATGAATCATTTTGGATATTAGGGTTAATTCATAACTCAATATTAAAAAAACAAGGCTAGGGTGAAGGAATAAGACACTTTACTTTGTTATATTGATTGAGATAAAAACAAAGCTTACCATCTTAAAGAATAATGAAGGAGGTGTTACCTTTTGAGACAATGAGACTTCAAATATGGTTGGAAAGGGCACTCTTAGTCTTGACAATGGAAGGGATAAGGTAGAAAAGGTTCTATGTGTTGAAAAATTGAAGCACAATATTCCCAGTGTTATCCATATGTGTGATCAAGGACACACTCTTACCTTTGACTCCCAATAATTTAAGATCAAAAATGAAAATTCAAGAAAGATAGTTGAAAAATCAATCAAAACCCAAAGTGATGTGTATATTATTTATGATATTAACAAAGAAAAATGATTCATGGCGAAAACAATTGAAATTTGGTTGTGGCATAAAACAGTGGGCCATATGAACTTTGACATCCTAGTAAAAATCAGCACCAAAAAACCAATAAGGTATATGTCAAATATTACAAAAGCCTAAAATATTGTTTGTAAATAGTGTTGTCATGGAAAAAAATCAAGGGTGAGGTTAAAGACAAAGAAATATTCAACATCAAAGCCATTGGAACCTATGGATAAAGATCCATGTGGACCAACAAGAACAAAAATTTGGCAAGCATTTTTTTATAGGTAAAACTCTCTTTGATGTCCAAAATAGAGCCTAAATGTTTTTCAAATGTCAGTGTTGATAAAAAATAGTTGAATTCTATGGAGGAATAAATAAATGAGATAGAGAAGAATGAGACTCGGGAACGTGTCCCAAGGCCTAAAGAAAAAAATGTGATTGGTAGAAAGTGGGTATTCAGAAATTTGTTAAATAAAGATGGACAAGTAGTAAGAAATAAAGCAATATTGGTCTGTAAAGGGTATGCTCAAATAGAAGGAATTAAATTTGAAGAAACATTTGCTCATGTTAGAAGATTAGAATCCATTAAATTGTTTTTTTCATTGGCAAGGTTTATGAATTTTAAAGTATATCAGATGGATGTCAAGTCCAAATTTTTGAAAGGATATTTAGAGGAAGAAGTGTACATTGAACAACCAGAAGGATTCTTATTGTTAGAAAATGAATATTATGTTTGGAGATTGAAGAAATAACTTTATGGATTTAATCAAGATAATAGAGCATGGTATTCAAAACCCAAAAATTAATTACATCAATAATATTTCAAAATAGGAGCTACATATAACATTCCTTACATCAAAAAATAAAACGTAGACATGCTAATAATTGTATTTTATGTGGATGATATCACTTTTCAATGTAATGCTAATATAATGAGCCAAAATTTTGTAGAATAAATACAAAAATAATTTGATATGTTCATTCTGGGAGAAATTTCATTCTTCCTAGGGTTACATATTTCTCAAACTAGCAAAAGCATATTCATTTTTCACACCAAATATATCAAGGATATGTTGAATAAGTTTGAAATGGAAGACTATAAAGATATCAACACACCTATAGTCACTAATTGTAAATTGATCAAAGAGGATGAATCCGATGAATAAAATTAAATTATGTACATATCAATGATAAGAATCCTACTATATGTGATAGCTTCAAGGCCAGATATTATGTAGGAAGTAGGGTTAGATGAAAGGTTTCAAGGTACACCAAAGGAAACACATCTGCAGGAAGTAAAAAGAATAATATAATATTTGAGAGGAAAATTAGATTTTGGTATATGGTATCCCACAGATACAAAATCTACCCTGACAACTTATATAGATGTAGATTAGGTGGTTGTTTTGGATGATAAAAAAACTAGTAGTGGCAGAGAATTCTTTCAAGGTAAAAATCTAGTATCTTGGTTCAACAAGAAGTAATCCTCAATTTCATTATCCATGGTAGAAGCATAATACATTGTAGAAAAATCAGGCTATAAACAAGTGCTCTGGATGAAAAAAACATTGCAAGACATTAATGTAGAACATAATAAGCCAACATCAATACCCTGTGACAATACAAACACAATAAATATCTCAAAGTATCTTGTTATGCATTCTGCTATAACCCTATAATTTATAGGATCAACTCCTGATTGTAATTTTGTTCCTTTAGTGTTTTTGACTTGCAAATATTGTTGTATTCTACAAAAGAAAAGAAAAGAAAAAAGAAAAGAAAAGGAAAAGAAATGAAAGAAAAAAGAAATAAAAAATGAGAAAAATAAAAAGAGGGCATAAAAGAAAATGGATAAAGCCCGATGAAATGATAATGACTTGATCCATACAATTTAAACATGCCCAAGTCTTTTAAACTTAAGTATTGAGGATTAGTGAATAAGCTTGGCTAAACTGTCTAATCTTAGCCAAGTAATTAGGTTAGCTAGTGAATAAATTTGACCAAACAGTCTAATCTTGGTGAAATAGCCCCAAGGTAGAGTATTTTCTTACCCCAACAGTCTAAGATGGGATAAAGGTGAAAATGAGTAGGTTAGGACATAGGTTAGTTAGTTTCTCTTCAATAAAATATGTAAGATGATCGATGAAAAATGCATGATCTTGATGGTGAAATGTTTTTCTAACCCCATGGTAACAAAATAAAGGGAAGAAATGCACAAAACCCCCAAAAAGGTCATTAAGCCTAAGTTTTGCCTCATATATAGAATTGTGCCCTGGAGATTAAAGATCGGGCCTAGATCTATGACTAAGATTTTTGGCACCCACATCTACGACTCTGATGAGTTTTCGAACCCCCCCAGCCATTCTACCTTTAACGTCGAGGGGGGGGGTCTGAAAAAGTGATTAAAGTGTGCGCTTAGATATATGGTTATCCCACCAGTACACAAATGGATAGTCCACAAGAGATTCTTGACCCCCCCGACCGTTCTACTTTGAACGCTGGGGCGGGTTCCAACATGATGGTTAAAGAATGTGTTTGAAACAACGACTGATCTAACTTTTATCAGATCAATGGTCAACAAGAGATCCCCGACCCCCCCAACCTTTCTACCTTTAATGCCGGGAGGGGGTCCAGAATGAAGCAGTGTCTAGGTGGGCCCCATCCCTACATGGAATCATCTCATTACATCTTACCTCCCCACTCCAAACATTTACCACTTACCATTTTTCCAACTCACCACCGTCATCTAGAGATGTCACACCCCAAAACCACCCCTTGCAAGTCCCATTTCATGACCCCATCAACATGTTCCCTCCATCTAACCATTATGGGTCATATCATTTTCATTTATTTACCAATCACCATTCTGCATGTCGACTGGGTACACACGTCATATGTCCTTCACCTTGCCCCCTCGCGCTCTAAAGAACCTGTTGGCCATTTATTACTGGCCACATACCCATTGTTCACCTAACCTGTCCTTTTTTCGCCTAACGGATACCCATTCACTAAATTCCAACACCGTTTCAGTCATTCAAATTCCACTCACACTCCCTACATATTAGAGACTCATTTTCCTTCCCCTTTGCAACATCTCATGTAGCCATAATTTTCTCCTACTAACGTGTGTTCAGTGTGCAGGTACCGGAGGAAATCAATGGCGCCCAAAAGTAAAAATTCAAATGTGGAGAAAAATCCATTTCTCCCACCTCCTTTCGATCTCGACTGGATCCCATTAGCAGACAAAGACTATTTAATCTCATAAACTAGGTCCGAATTCGACTTTGTCAAGCTACATTCATGGTTTAAAGACACCTTCATCAATCAGAGAGATAAAATTGGGCTCTGGGAGTCAAGTTTCCCTCTGTATATTTTTCCCCATGTCCATCATTTTCCCGAATTCTCTCTCAAATGCCAAGTGCACTACCTCCCTGATTAGAGATCCATAATATCTTTGTCTAGAGAAACCTTTTTCCTTATTACACCTGAGGCCATTGATCAAATGATGCAGGTACCCAGAGATGAACCCCGTTCTCCCCTCATAATTGAAATTCTGACAGAAATGTATAAGAACCTGCCTTTTCCCCAAAGAGCACAAATATTTGAGATTTTCCTCCCACAAGATTCCCAACTTCCTAAGAAGAATCCTCCTTATCATTCCCCCATATTTTCCGAAAAGGGAAACCAGATTATCTCAACACTATGTTGTTTTCTCGGTTACTTCTCAAATGAATGGGTGTATGAACCTATCCTAGGTTTCCTATCCATTTTCTTTGTTGAAGAGAAAGATTCCACCCAGTTTGATTACAACGGGTTTTTGGTTGAAAACCTACACGAGCAACTAGAAAATTTCCATACAAAAGGCATGTTTCAGTATTTTGCAATACTGTCCTACATGTTTATGTTCTATCAAGTAGAAAAATTTTCCTTTCTCATGCAGAAAATGGACAAGGACGAAAAATCGCAAACAGTAACTTTATGGACGTCGCTGCTCAGAAGAAACTCCACTGAGCTCTATTTCAAACAGTTCATCGAGTTGTTTTAACACCCAGTGGTAAGCATGCTCAGTGGAAGACCATAACTGAGGATAAACGAGGAGATCCAAAGAGTTCCTCACCTTTTGGATCTCGTAAAGACCTGGGACTGGTTCCTATATGAGAATCACATAGAGATCAGAGTGTATGGGTGTGAGCTAGCTCCATACAAATTGCCCAAGTATGTGCTTGTTCGAATATTTTCACTAGAGTACATTCGTCAGATGATAAACTCAGATGACAATCATTTTGTGTCTCTGAAGAAAAAACAACAAATGGGGATTAAAGGGCAAATAGGACCATTTATCTGCAACAGTCGAGATGTCAGGGAAGAGGCAGATAAACTATTAAAGGAAATGAAATTCAACACCATTTTCATTTGGATTTATGATCCAAGTGGGATCATTACAGAGATGAGGTCCAAAAACAAAATTTCACCTTATACTCACACCCTCAAACCAGAAATTGAAAAGTATGTGAACCAGACAGAGTGGGAGGCAAATAGTCTGGTAGATAATGAACAACAAGAATCTCCTTCACTCTCTATGCTGTAGACTACCACTCCATGGGTACCAAAGGAAAAAAGGAAAAGAAAGGATGCCTCTCCTTCAGTCACTGAGGTATCAACAAACAATTTTCAGGTATACAACTAAAGACTCAAAACCACTAATGCTACTCACATGTATGGTGAGGAAGATCCCTACTCTGCCAAAGTGATTGAGGGAAAACATCAGGTGGTGTCCACTTCTTCTTCAAAGAAGTAGACGGATATAGCTATGACCACCCAAACTCCACAAGGATCTGTACCTCTGAACATTTTCAAAAAATATGACATGATTAAAAAAAAGAACCAGATGTTGACCAACAACACCTACACTCAGTTCTAGAAGAAAACCTCCACAACACAACACAAACTGTTGTCAGATTTTGACACAGAGAAAGGAAGAATGCATCTAGAATTTCTACAAGCACAGGTGCCTCAACCCAAAGAGATCACTGACTACAAAAGGTCAACTATTGTTTTTGACACCAAACAAGTCCATCCTGCTGACCAAATGGATTTGCACAGACAAATTGGAGAAATGGTTTTCTCCACATTGGTACATGCTTCCTCTATGGCATCAAAATTAAAGGTATCTCTAAACAGTGTTTAGACCGAATTGAAGCTGGAAATGATATCCTCTTTTGCAAAGGATAACAAAATAAAATCCTTAGAGGAGTTGGTGCTCAAGATTGGGTATGATCCCTCGAATGTAAAAGCCGCAGAGGAGATGTTAAAGAAAAATGATGCTAACATTGCATCTATGAGAAAGCAGATGAAATTTCCACCAATAGAGGATTCACAAGATAAATAAATAGTTGAGACAGAAGACGAGAAAGAGGAATTGTTGAAGCTAATCATGGAGCAAAACGCACAGATAAAGGAAATAGAGGTAGAATTGTAAAGGTTATTGAAAGAGAAGGAACAATCAACCCCGATGGAATTAATTCCATTGAGTGTAGTTCCCCTTGTGGAAACCAGTACAACAAACTTTCCAACAACCACTACAACATAAATTCCATCGGCAACTCCATTGACAGCACTGGAAAAAACTGTGGAGCTAGAAAAATCCATGGAGGAGATGACTCTGCAAGGAACATATATCAATAGGCTGAAAATGGAGGTTGAAAGTATCCAAGAACTCAAGTCTTCCTTCCAAACAAGATACAACATTGAGAGACAAGTATCAGAGAAGCTCAAGCAAGAAATACAATAGCTTCAGAAACAAACAGTGGTAGGTAAGACATTAGCAGAGGCTAAGGAAAATATCTGGACAGATATCTCCAACTCCATAAATGAAATTTGGCCCATGGTGCAAATCATATTCGAGCAACATGATCTGGTGCTAAAGAGTAGGCAGGACATCGAAAAAATAAGAGAAGAGTTGGGTGAAATTCCCTCGGCAGCAAACGAGATCATCAAGTTTCTGAATTCAAAAACCAAGGAAGAGCTTGAAAACCTAAAATTTGAAGACATAATAGAGACTATCCTCGAAGTTAAAAGAGTTTTGACCAAATGAGGATTAATGTTGTAGTTGGAGGAGAAAGCTCAGAACATGGACATTGGAGTTCAGAGGATTTTTAACAATCTTGAGGCATTACAGAAAAAGGGCCTTCTTGGCTTACTTGTCCTAAATGATAAATTGATGACCTTATCCAATTATAAGAAAAAGATTGCCACCATGGCCAAAGAGAGTTCCAAGTTCTCAGGGATACAACACAGCATCACAGGCAAAGCATTCTTGGAGACTTTCCAGCCTGACCTCAACATACAACATGAAATTAAGTACATTTTCCTCACCAAGCCGACTTTTGCTAAGTATACCGAGATGGATGAAATCTACCGCTGGCTATTGAAAGTTACCATCCCTGATACACAAAGATGGGATGAGCTGTGTGAATTGATTGAGTAAATATAAAGGTCTCGTCCAAGTCAGCGTCCAGCGCAGTCAAAGTCATATGAGTGAGTCACCAACGGTCTTCCCCAAAATCAACATGAGAGATTTGACACATCATCATCAATTCCTTTATTTTTTTATTTTGTTATCTAGATAGATAAAATTAGCATCTGCCATGTCCCGATCATTGATGACAGGGTCGCTTGTAATTTTGATTATAAATACTTCAAACTTTGAAGTACCGAGGGTTGATCTTTACGCTCGAACAAGCTGTAATCACTGTAATTTTTATCAAGAGGTTATTCCAGTAATACAAATAGATGTTTCACAGGATTCCTACATGTTAGTTGTTGGTGAAGTTTCCTTTGTCTTCGTAAAAGTTTTCTTTCTCAGTTATCATGTTGTTTTTCTAATCTAATCTTTAAAAGAAGTTAAAGTTGTAGGATTTACCATCGCATATTTTGTTCCTAATATTTTATAGATTTAAATGTTTTCCTTCTGATGTTATAACGAAGAAATTCTTAATTTCTTTTTTGTTTTAACTGATATCTCACCTTTTCAGCAGTCCATCATTTTATTTCTAAAGAATCCAACAGTTGCACTACCTTGCCCTGTAAAATGAATCTTCTAAAAAAATGTCCTTTGATCTCAATTTTTATAAAACAGACCCTATATCCCAATGGAAGCATAAGTGACCTTCAGCCATTTTATTAAAAAAAAAAAGCAAACAACTCGGTACTATTCTTTTTAACTAGCCTAAGATTTGAAAATCCAAACAAATCTAAATCTTACACAAAGATTCCTCTCTGAAGCTGGCAGGGATGGATCTCAGTTTCAAAGTGGTTGGTTAAGGTTACCTCTTGTAAATTTCTTCTTCCCATTTACAACCTCTGGGAATTTATAGAGTGCAAACATAATTGGCGACCATACTAGGGAATCTGAACATATTTCCAATCCTACGATTTATTTTTTATATACAAAGAAAACCTTATTTCTTAACAAGTTATAAAATCTAAATATATTAAGAGATAATGTTCAGAGGTTGTTAAAATATGTATATAATTAATTTAAGTTTTTCTTAAAAGAAAAATAAAATAAAAATTAGAATTCTAGCTCCCAAAAGAATTTTTACTAGATTTCATCCAGATCCATAACCTGCAATTGCAATAGACAATCCCGAGAAATTACTCAGAAAGAAAATCGTTACAGAAGGTTCAGGAAGTCACAGTCCCTTTCACAAATCTCCTTCCCTCCCAGAGAAACTGGTCTCCCTTCAGGATGTTGAGTTTGATATCCCTTTTGAGAAAATCCTTTTCAGAACAAAGTCAGACAGCTTTGTAAGTGAAACTATGTTGGATCAAACCATCCTGCAACCTAAGACTCCTAAAATTGTCTCACCCAGGGCAGACGTTGATCAACGTTTTCTCTAGGAATTTGATAAATTAGATGATTTGGTGGCAAATCTTGATCAAGCCTTGGACAGAGCTAATTTCTAGCAGTCGGTCAAATTTTATTCCTTAACAATTGTTGCGGCCTCTGTGAAACCTAAAACAATTCACTCTACACCTCCTAGCCCTTCGTCCTCCACTGCATCTATTACATCCCCTCCAATCATACAGGTTATTGTTCAAGCTCATCCACCAGCTATGGAAGCAAGATATGATACCTTGGTTTTGGATTCTCCTTTGCATGCCATGCCTCAAGATTATCAAACTAGACTCCCTCAGTATGACAGTACTGGTTCTATTAATGCACAACAACATGTTGACAAAATGAATGATTATTTTTATCTACAAGAAGTAGATGAAGATTATTTGCACAAAGCCTAACTGGGGACGTTAAAAAGTGGTTTAAATCCTTACGTCCTTCTTTGATAATATATCATGCCTCTTTTCATATAAGTTTTCTGGACAGATTGGAGGTTAAGAGAAAACCACTCCAGATATTATCAGAGTATGAGAACATCAAGAGGAATCAGGGAGAAATGGTGCAGGATTACTGCACTAGGTTCAATAACCTTTACAATGCCATCCCAGTTGACATAGAACCCCCTCAAGGTTTAGCACTAATTAAATTTCCAGATGGATTTGATGTTGATATGCCATATCATCTAAGGGAATAAATTTATCTACTCTGGAAGACATGCAAAAAAGAACAGTAAGTGTGGAGGCTAACCTACTAGCTAGAAGGGCCAGGAAGAGAACAGAGAGGAGGGTCACAATCAAAGAGGAACCTTCCACATCCTCTTCAGATGCCAAATTGGACTCTTTAAATAGAGCAATGGAGAGGATGATTGAGAGACTTACTATAGCTGAAATAAATCCTCCCAGGGACAACCAAGCTACTCCTCCAATTTGGAATCCAAACTTCAGAAGAAATCCACCCCAGATCCGACAGAGAGATATTAGGGATCAAAGAGAACAAAGGGGGCCAAATCAGCAGATCAGGCCACCCCTCTATGATAATTACGCTGATGAAGGCGAGGAGGTACTCAAGGAATTCGATGACACTCATATAAACCTCATGGGCGTGTTGGATCATGTTGTCATTGATGCCAATGGTTTGATTGATTGATGTCATTTATTGATGTCAAGTGATTGATTGATATCAAAGGATTGATTGATTGATGATTGATGTAATATAATATGTATTGTCCTTGATGAGAATGCATAGATGGATCAATGAGTTGTCATTGATACATGATGAAGATGGATCGATGTGGTTCCATTGGTATATGATGCATTGTTGGAAAGATGTATAGATGATTCATTATTGTCTTATCATGATTGATAAGGTGTACAAATGGATGAACTCCAAAGTGGTCCCCTTATGGTGAAAGCCCTCACTTACGGATTGAGTTATCCTAGAAGAATGGTTGGAGGACCAATTCTTGTATGAGGAATAACGAGATGAAGATCAAGGAAATTGTTGGTGAAACTATCCTATATGGATAGTGCTTGTCATGCCATTTCTGGTGGTATGTGGAATGTCACATAACTCCTCCTGGTTTGAGAGTTATGGCCTTACGAAGA
>ML809212.1:115228-141641 GCA_009831015.1 Picea engelmannii
GATCTAGATTTATTCAGATCAATGGTCAATAGGATATCCCAGACCCCCCACAACCTTTCTACCTTTAACGACAGGGTGGGGGGGTCCGGAATGAAGCAATGTCTAAGTGGGCCCCATCCCTACATGACATCATCTCATTGCATCTTACCTCCCCACTCCAAACATTTACCGCTTACCATTTTTCCAAATCACCACTATGATCTAGAGATGCCACACCCTAAAACCACCCCTTGCAAGTCCCATTTCATGACCCTATCAGCATGTCCCCTCCATCCAACCATTACAGGTCATATCTTTTTCGTTTATTTCCCAAACAACATTCGGCACGTCGACCGAGTACACACGTCAGATGTCTGTCACCTTGCCCCCTCATGCTCTAAAGGACCCGTTGGCCATTTATTATTGGCCACATACCCATTTCTCACCTGACCTATCTTTTTTTCGCCCAACGGATACCCATTCACTAAATTCCAACCCCATTTTAGTCATTCTCATTCCACTCACACTCCCTGCGTATCAGAGACTCATTTTTCTTTGCCTTTGCAACATCTCATCCAGCCATAGTTTTCTTCTACTAACGTGTGTTCAGTGTGCAGGTACCGATGGAAATCAATGGCACCCAAAAGTAAAAAGTCAAATGTGGAGGAAAATCCATTTCTCCCACCTCCTGTCGATCTCGACCGGATCCCATTAGCAGACAAAGACTATTTAATCTCAGAAACCAGGTCTGAATTCGACTTAATCGAGCTACAGTTGTGGTTTAAAGACACCTTCATCGATCAAATCGATGAAACTAGGATCTAGGAGTCAAGTTTCCCTCTGTATATTTTTCCCCAGGTCCATCATTTTCCTGAATTTTCCATCAAATGCCAAGTGCACTACCTCCCTGATCAAAGAACCATAGTATCTTCGTGTGGAGAAACCTTTTTCCTTATTACACCTGAGGCCATCGATCAAATGATGTATGTACCCATAGCCAAACCCATTCTCCCCTCATAGTTGAAATTCTAATGAAATTGTATCAGAACCTGCCTTTTCCCCAAAGAGCACAAATCTTTGAGCTTTTCCTCCCACAAGATGCCCAATTTCCTAAGAAAAATCCTTTGTATCATTCCTCCATATTTTCTGAAAAGGGAAACCAGATTATCTCAACACTGTGTTTTTTGCTCGGTTACTTCTCAGACAAATGGGTGGATGAACCTATCCTAGGTTTCCTATCCATTTTCTCTGGTGAAGAGAAAGTTGCCACCCAGTTTGATTACAATGGTTTTTTGGCCAAAAACCTGCATGAGCAACTGGAAAATTTCCTACATAAGTCATGTTCTGGTATTCTTCAATATTGGCCTACATGTTTATGTTCTGTCAAGTAGACAAATTTTCCTTTCTCATGCAGAAAATGGACAAGGATGGAAAACCACAAGCAGTAACTTTATGGACGTCATTGCTCAGAAGAAAATCCACTAAGTCAGTTTCAAATATTTCATCAAGTTTTTTTATCACCCAGTGGTAAGCATTCTCAGTGGAAGACCAAAACCGAGGATAAACGAGGATATACAAAGAGTTATTCACCTTTCAGATCTCACAAAGACCGGGGACTACTTCTTATATCAGAATCACACAACGATCAGAGTGTATGGGTGTGAACTAACTACATACAAATTTCCCAAGTATGTTCCTATTTGAATATTTTCACTGGAGTATATTCATCAGATGATAAACTTAGATGACATTCATTTTGTGTCTCTGAAGAAAAAACAATAGATGAGGATTAAAGGGAAAATAGGACCATTTATCTACAACAGTAGAGCTGCGAGGGAGGAGGCAAATAAACTATTAAAGGAAATGAAATTCAACACCAGTTTCATTTGGCGTTATGATCCAAGTGGGATCATTGCAGAGATGAGATCCAAAAACAAAAGTTCACCTTATGCTCACAACCTCAAACTAGAAATTGAAAAGTATGTGAACCAGACAGAGTGGGAGGCAAATACTCTAGTAGATACTGAACAACAAGAATCTCCTTCAATATCTATTTCACAGACTACCACTCCATGGGTACCAAAGGAAAATAGGCCAATAAAGGATGCCTCTCCAGTCACTAAGGTATCAACAAAAGATTTTCAGGTATATAGCAAAAGACCGAAAACCACTCATGCTACTCACATGTCTGGTGAGGAAGATCCCTACTCTGCCAAAGTGATTGAGGGAAAACATCAGGTGGTGTCCACTTCTTCTTCAAAGAAGAAGATGGATATAGTTGTGACCACCTAAACTCCACAAGGATCTGTACCTCTGAACATTTTCGAAAAATATGACATGATTAAAAAGAAGAACGAGATGCTGACCAACAACACCTATGCTAAGTTATAGAAGCAAACCTCCACAACACAACAAAGAATGTTGTCAGATTTCGACACAGAGAAAGGAAGAATGCATCTGGAATTTCTGCAAGAACAGGTTCTGTTGGTGTCTAAAGATGTCCTAAAAACAACCTTAGTTTAACATTAATTTATCAACCTGGAGATTCGTCTTTTATCTCAAGAATATTAGCAAAGTCTATGCAGGTAGCCTAAAATCATGTAGCTAAAACAAATCCAAGTTCATCAACAATCAAGTTCCTCAACTGTTCACCAAAGATTCTAAGAACTAATGAAATAGAGATCCGATTACTAAGATGTTGTAAAATGGAAAAGAACTAGTTAATCTATTGAATTCACTTAACTAAAAAGCAATAATTGAATCTAACTAAGGACTTGCAAAATTAACTATCAATTACGAATTATGATTACTGGAAAGGAAATAACAAATTACTCTATCTATATAACGAAGCAATAATTGTAATCTAATAAGAAAGGACATCTAATGTAAATTTAACCGAAAGGAACAACTATTGTAACTTTAACCGAAAAGAACAACAATTGTAAATCTAAGGAAAAGGAACAACGCGGATGAAAATGTGAGGAACTGTCAAGCAATAACTTCAGAAATGGAAATCATAATGGCAATCATTAATAACTAATGGAAATGTTTGTCTTCTATACACAAACAATTATAGAATCATTAACACACTTATGCATTTATCCTTGGCTATTGTAAAAGAGATCTGAATCACAAAATAGAAATCAAACTTCGAACTGATACAATTACAGAATGAGACAGTAGCTCCTTCAGATTGGGCCCTGGGTCTTTAGAAGTACTACTACGAGAAAATCAGAGCAAAGAAATGATAGAAACACTCAAAACTTTCATTGATTCCATGGATGGTGAAACATTTACAAAAACTGCTTGCACAGAGCAATTCTGAATCTAAATACTTGAATGCGTTTTTTTCTCTTTTTTTTGGATCTATTACCCTCTTATATATTACAATAGTTTGGGTAAACAAAGCTATCATGAGGATCGAAAGATCTTCAAGATTGCTTTACTATTATAAAGTTAGAATATAGACAATGCATTATTTTCAAAATTGCTTTGCGCCTGAAAAGTCTTCAACCTCCACTAGCTTGCACATAGCCAAAATCTCTTTGGTTATCTTTGATAGTTATTTATCCAATTTTGCAACAAAATAAAACCATTCCAATCGTAAATTAGAATCTATTTAATAAAACTTTAATAACAAACCTAAGAGACATATTAATCATATTCTTTCCTACCTATCCCTAACTATCTGAAGAATCAATCAAAATCATATCATGAACTGTGGGAAAAAGAAAGATATTTATACCTTTTTCGTAACCCAACATACCCCCCAACTTACCTTCTTGCATGTCCTCATGCAAGCTGGCATTTTAAATGTAAAGCAATTATACTGTAGGGAGGAAAAGTTGGTTCACGAGGTCTCTTGAAACCATTGTTTCTTTTGATTTCGTCAAAAGCGGCATCCTGTCTCTTTTTATTAATTTGATAATCCATCTGGTAAGTTTTTGGAGGAAACCAGAGGAGAGGGGGGTTATACCAGCATCCCATCCAAACAGGCCCTTCCTCCTGGAGTAGTCTAGAATACCTTTCCACTTTGAAGTTTGTTGCAAAGAAATTCCTATATCCAAAGGGCTCTCTACTTTTAACCTCATGAGAGGATGCATCCCACCTTAGCTTGGAAGCATCGAGAGCTTTTTCCTTGATTTCTCTAAAATATGAGATACCTGAATGGATGACCTGTAAATGGATAGGAGACAATGAGTCCACGACCCCTGCCATTTTCATGAAGGTATTGTGTCACGTGATGGCTGGGAAGGATTTTGGAGGCTCTCCTCTAATCCAAAGATCTAAACTAGTTTCCCTATTTATGAACATTTTGTGAGCCTTACCCCATTTGACCTGGTTCCTAGGAAAGGACAAGAATGCATGGAATTGTATTTCCCCTATGAAGAGGCCAGGGTTGTCTCCTCTAACTTCTTCCAAAATGAAATTGTGGAAATATAATTCACACAAAAGGTATTGTACCTTCTCTTCCCGATCTCTGAAACATGAAATAAATTCTAGTACAATGGTAAATGAAATGGGTTTACCTACTCTTATGGCCTTCAGTCTCAACAATAGATATCGTTCCAACAAGAATAAAACATAATTAGTGGTAGGGGCTCTGCAATTGATGGCATCAGAGTAGACATCACACATTGGTTTGATTTTCTCCAAAGCGTTTTCCAATCGAGTTTGCACCTTTTTTATCTTCTCTTGGGATCTGGTGAGCGCAGCATAGGTCTCACCCTCTATTGTTGTCATATCCTTCAATTCTTTAACAATCCCTTGATATTTAGTCCCAGTTACCATTCCATGTTGGTGTTGGACCAATGCTTGCTGGGCTTGTGTAAGTTATGTTTTTAGTCTATCAATGGTGACACTCTGTGCTTGAGATTGAGATGCTTGGTATTCCTCCATAGCGCTCATCTCTACTCTAGATTGAGTTAATTCTTGTTGATCTTGTCCCAATTCTTCTTTTAGATTATCAATGATGGCACCCTATGCCTGAGATTGGGATGCTTGATATTCATTAATTTCTTCTCTGGAGCAAATTAATGCTTGTTGGGTCTGTGCAAGCTCCGCTTCCAGTCTATTCATGATAGTACTTTGTTCCTGGGACTGCTCTGTTATAGTCAGTAATTCACTTCTGTTTTGAGTCAGGATTAGCTGAGACTACGGTAGCTCTTCCTCCAGTCTCCTAATAGTAGCATTCTGCTAAAAAATTTGAGTTGTTTCCTCTAAAATCAGAGTGTCTGTCCGTATCTCAACATCAACCATCTCTTGTGTTTCTACAAGAATTACATCTTCATCCTGAACTACTGCTTCTTCTACCACTAATTCCTCAGGGTCTATCTGTATTCCTACAAAAGTTGTACTAGCTTCTTTCTTAGGAAGAGGATTTCTTCCTTGCATTCTGCCCTTTTTTTTCTTTCTTTCTTCTGTGGATCTTGTCTGCTAGTTCTAACTGTTTCCTCAATTCCTTGATAATATCCTTGAGTTTTCCCACCTTTTTCTTTAGTACCATAGCCCTCTTAGCCTTTTTCTTCAACAATTTGTTTTCTTTCTTTAATTTCCTAATTTGTTTCTGGCTTTTGGTTGATTTCTGTTTATGAGGGATCTTGAGGTCTTATTCATTTCGTCCAGAAGATGGTTGTCGCTCTGTTCCTTCCAAGTGCTCTGGTTGTCCAAGAGGGTCTCCTATTTCAAAAAGAAATTCCTCCTGTGCTATGTCGTATGGAAAACACATTTCGATATTAGGAAAGTCTTCAGCTAGTTTTGAAGAGGAGGCTAGTTCTGGGTCTTTTTCCAGATTATTTTCATCTCTGTTAGTTAAGGTTCCTAAATTCCCCAAAACCTAAGCTATTTCTATCTCATAGCTCTTCAAAACATGTCTTGTCAGGTGCTCTGTTGTAGGTTGGGTGTCTCTCTGATTATCCTTTTGTGTTGTCTTCTCTGCTTGCTCAATTGCTTAAACATTTTCCTGTAAAGGTTGTTCTATGAAACTTTGAAGTTCTTCAGTGTTCTCTGTTGCATCCTGAATTGCTTCAGTTGTTTCCTAACTTTGTTTTCTTCTCTTCCTTGTCCTAGGGGGATATCTAAGAGAAACCATTGTTCTCTTCTTTCTTTTTGTTAATGCTTGTACCTGTGAGGTTTGGGCCTCAGTGATTTGAGCAGGTTCTGCTTCTACTTCAGTTTGAGGCGGTGGAATTTCTCTTTGGGTGGTGGTCACTTGCTCCAGTTGTGGAGGTCTATTGGCCTCAATCAAATTCTCCCAAGTCAACTGAGTTTGACTCGATGCTTTAGCCACTATTAGTTTTACTAATCTGTGGTGGCTAATGACAGTAACAGGATCCTTGGACTTTTGTGTTCTTAAGGAAACTTCATGTAGTATGGTATGGAGGAAGAAAGGTAGATTAAGTACTAACCATTGCTTCAAGGCTACCAACAATTTGAGATGGCGAGGTCAAATTACAGTGTATCATCCATCATAGGTGATGTACCACTAAACTATCCCTGCCAATTCCTTCCACGGTTCACTAAGGGTATTGGGATTAAGTCCCTTTCCTGTTTTATCCAATTCTTCCCCAGGTTTTGTGAAAGATTCCAAAGCTTCCCTCAGCTTCATGTATTTCCCTGTCCATTGAACACCTATGTTAGGGAGGCATGTGACTTCTTCTACGATTTCCGGGGTAACTGATATTTGTATGCCTTGCACCGTAGAGATTTCTCCTTGCAAGTTTTGAAAGAATTCAAGCGTGACGTTTGTGTCATAACCTTGCAAGCGGCTGAAGTACTTGGTCCACCCTAGGCGATGTAGGATTTCTCTTGCCTATTTTGTAACCTGGAGTATTTTCGTCTCTCTGCGCACACTTCCACCACCCATATTTCTGTGAGAAAGAAAGAATGACTATCGTTCCTATTTACAAATTTGGTTAGTCCATATTTGGAGAAGAATATGCCAAAAATGGAAAATATCAGTAACAACAAATGTATAAAGACGTGGGTTTTGTATTTTTGAAATCATTACAACTAGTCGGGAAGTGTGCCAAGCATCCCCCTCATTAATGTAGAGGTCATCCTCGACCTTCAGTGTAGGCGGAAGCAATGAGAGTAGTTATTTTCGTGTGAGAGGTAATGATTACATTGTCACCACCAATAAGGGATAATCATATATAATTTTCAGAAAGACACATGCCAACAAAAAATCATTTAAACGATAGTCGTTTGATGTGTGGAATTTGTAAATTTATTACACCTATGTACAAAAAAATGATTTATGGAGAAATCAATCAAAAACAAATTAAATCTGTTCATTTTTTTAATAGTCCACATAACATAATATTGTTACTTTTCTGGGTGATTGAGTATAACTGATATGATAGCCTCATTATTTGAGTAAAGGAGATCTAGAGACACATAGAAACTTGGTATTTTGAGATAATCTTCCATACCATAGGCAGATCCGCTGCTGTCGGCAGGCGTCCATAGCCTTGGAAGGGTTTCCTTTTAACCCTTAGATGAGCCTTTATCCTTAATACACATGAGAATCATCTTTTTCCAAAAAGACCATTATCCTGGTTTGGTAGCCAGATGATGATAATGTCAGTTACTAGATTGTAACTTAAGTGAACAAGCCAGCTTGTGATGAGACCTCTTGTCCTTCAACAAAAGAAAATGTCAAAGGCCATTGTCCTGGTGTGGTAGCCATAGTCGGAATGTCACTTACATTAGTATCCTATGATCGTGGTAGGTTGGCTCGTGGTGAGACCCCCCGTTGTTTATGAAAAAGGTTTGTATTGTGTATCTTTATTTATTTGTATCTTTTATTAATAAATATTTGAATTGTCTTTTCCCAAGAAGACCATTATCTTGGTTTGGTGGCCAGATGATGATAATGCCAATCACTATATTGTAACTTAAGTGAACAAGCCAGCTCGTGATGAGACCTCTTGTCCTTTGACAAAAGAAAAAGTCAAAGGCCATTACCCTGGTGTGGTAGCCATAGTGGGAATGTCATTTACATTAGTATCCTATGATTGTGGTAGTTTGGTTCGTGATGAGACCCTCCATTATTTATGGGAAAATTTTATTATATATATATTAGGGGAGGCTCATCTACTCCTTAAGAGTAAGGGATGGTATAAGGAAGTGTAAAGATGCCAAGTAAAAACATGTTGAAGACTCCTTATAATATAGAGGCGGAATATCATTCAGATATATTTGTATATATAGGGGAAATAAACAACTTATGGTGGCAATTGATTATGAACAAGGTTTAAGATATTTAAGACAGATTATTCCACGATTTTTTTTTTTGATAAGGTGTGAGGAACCATCCACAAAATAATGACAGATCCTTGTAATGACGATTAGAAATAGTGATAGTGAAAATTATTTGATGAAAGCCGCAGTTACAGAGGAATGGATAGCATTTGAATGGTAAATAAGGGAACAACAATCACGCGAAAAGGAACAAAAGTTGTTCTGTTAAAAAAAAAAGGAATAGCAGGTGCATGAAAAGTGAACAACAGTTGTTCCATTCAAAAGGGAACAACAGGCATGCGATAAAGGAACAACAGTTGCGTGAAGAGGAACAACAATTGTTCCATTCAAAAGGAAACAACAGGTGCGCGAGAAAGGAACAACAGTTGCGTGAAAAGGAACAACAATTGTTCCGTTCAAAAGGAAACAACAAGCGTGCGAGAAAGGGAACAATAGTTGCGTGAAAAGGAACAACAGTTGTTCCATTCAAAAGGAAACAACATGCCCACGAGAAAGGAACAACATCATCATGAACATGTAAAAGACAGAGTCTGTGTGATAAAACAAAACAGGAGTATGGAACAGAAGAAGGTGTTAATTGTAGTTATCCGTCCGGATTCTTGTTTCCTAGATGACTTTTTATAAAACAAAGAAAAAAACTAACCACTCAATTGGAAAACTATGTACAATATGTACAATATAAACATAATACATCATTTATGGATTTGGGGTGGCTGGGTTACCTTCCCAGCCAGCCAAAATCTGCACCATAGGGTCTTTACTTACTTCTTGATAGAAAGAATTGTTTGAAGGTAGTTGGTGGTAAAGTCGCAGCTGGTGTCCATTGACCATAAAGGGTGATCCAGACCCATTGATGGTGCTTAAAGTAACCGTTCCATTATCATGGACTTCATTAATTTCATATGGCCCTAGCCATCGTGTCTGTAATTTCCCATAAAAGTCTTGAAATTTGGAATCATAGTGGAGTGCCCAGTCGCCTTTCTTGAATGATTTCTTCTTGATATGCTTGTCATGCTAGGTTGTTCTCCGTCGTTGGATAACAATTGTGCGCTCCATAGTAGACAAGCATGCTTCATCCAATTCGTTGAGTTGTTGAAGGTGTCGTTTATGTGCTTCTGTAAGACTTAGTCCAATTTCCTGGGCCATTCTTAGGGTCTTGATCTCAAATTCTATTGGGAAGATGGGTTCTTTACCATAGACTAGATGGTAAGGAGAGTAGCCAGTGGTGTTATGCCAGGTTGTATGATAATCCCATAAGGAATTTGGGAGCTCAGTAGCCCAATTCTGTCCATTTTTTGAGACAGTCTTCGTCAGAATTTCCTCTAGGACCTTATTGGTTCTTTTTAGTTGCTCGTTTGATTGTGGGTGGTATGGAGAAGTAACTCTGTGCTTAATGTGATAGTTGTCCAGAGTGGCGGTGATTCTATGGCTTGTAAATTGTGACCCTCCATCAATAATTATTTCTCTAGGTAGTCCATACCATACAAACAATTTGAAAAGGAATTTGATGACTACTTCTTTTGTTGCATTTGGTAAAGCTTCCACCTCTACCCATTTGGTCATGTAGTCCATTGCAACGATAATATAGGACTTTTGATTTGACTTTGGATTAAAAGGACTGACGAATTCCAACACCTATATTTCAAATGGTTCTACGACTACTTGTGTATTCAAGAGCATTTCATCAGCCTGACCCAATTTCCCCACCCGCTAACAGTTGTCGCATGTCTGAACATATCTCTTGGCATCTCTAAATATTGAGGGCCAATAATAGCCTATATGTAAGATTTTTTGTCTAGTCCTGCGGTCTGCAAAATGCCCCCCACAGGGCTCATCATGTACTTCTTTCAGTATGTCATAGATTTCATCCTCTCATACGCATTGTCGGATCTGGAGATCATCTCATGTATGAAAAAGATATCCACCGATCCAAGTGAATCGTCCATTATGCTGGACAATCAACCATCTTTCCTTTGATGATAAATGTGTTGGTAATCTTCTCGTTGCTAGATAATTTTCTACATCAGCATACCAAGGTGGTTTTGTGTCGGCAGCAAATAGATGCTCATCTGGGAATTGGTCCTCAATTGTTAATGAGTCATCTATTTTTGGGATGCGGGACAGGAAGTCTGTGACAAGATTTTCTCTCACGATTCGATCTTTGATGGTGATATCAAATTCCTGCAATAATAATAACCATCAAGTGACTCGTCCATTAGTAATTGGTTTATTAGCTAGATATCTAATGGCAGAATGATCAGTATATAGGATAACTGGATAGCCTATTATATAATCACGCAATTTATTGATGGCATGTATAACAGCCAAGAACTCTTTCTCTATTACTGTATAGTTAATTTTAGCTGGAGTTAGATTCTTGCTAATGAAATAAATGGCGTAGGGTTTCTTTTCTTCTTCATGTCCAAGAACAGTGCCTATGGCAATGTCTGAGGCATCGGTGGAAATTTGAAATGGTATTTCCCAATTAGGTCCTCTCAACACTGGCGCTTTTGAGATCAGTTTCTTGAGTCCTGCAAAAGCCACATTGCATTTGTTAGACCATTGAAATTCTACATTACCTATCAAAGCATGTAAAGGCATGATGATTTTTGAAAAATTTGGCATAAATCTGTGATAGTATCCTGAAGCACCAAGGAAACTACGTACCACAGTTTGTGTGTGTGGAATAGGTAGATTAAGAATTACCTCAATTTTTGTTGGGTCTATTCTAATTCCATCTGCAGAAATGTAATTCCCTAATACAAAACCTTCTGTCATCATCATGTGACCTTTTTCATGACTTAAACATAACCTGGTAGTGATGCATCGTTCCAATACTTTCTCCATATTATTTAAGGCTTGATCGAAGTCATCATCATACGCGGTGAAATCATCCATGTAGACTTCAAGCCCCTCGCTAATCAGATCACTGAATATGTTGAGAATGGCCCTTTGGAATGTAGCTGGAGTGTTACAAAGTCTGAAGGGCAATACTTTGTAGGCAAAGGTACCCCAGGGACATGTGAATGTTGTTTTATCCTGATCTTCTGGGGTTATCTAAATCTGATTATAGCCACTGAAACCATCTAGGAGAGAGAATAATTTCTTCCCTGCCAAGGTATCCAGGACTTGATCAATGAAAGGTAATGGAAAATGATCTTTTTGAGTAGCTTTGTTTAGTTCCCTGTAATCAACGCAGATTTTCCACTTCCCATTTTTCTTTGGGACGATGACTAATGGGGAAACCCATCGACTATTTGAGATAGGGTATATAAAATATGCGTCCAACAACTTTTGTAGCTCTTCTTTAACAATATCTCTAAGGTGGGGGTTCAATATTCTTTGTGGTTTTCGGATAGGTCAGACGTATTTATAAATATAAATGTGGTGTGTGTAGAGTTGTGGATCAATACCTTTCATATCAAAGTACTCCTAGACAA
Organism: Picea engelmannii; assembly: GCA_009831015.1. Classification (NCBI taxonomy): domain Eukaryota; kingdom Viridiplantae; phylum Streptophyta; class Pinopsida; order Pinales; family Pinaceae; genus Picea; species Picea engelmannii. The sequence goes on from ML809212.1 coordinate 126,913, forward strand.
AAGCTTGTTGGTATTTAGAGAGAGTTTGGATTAGCTTTTGTTGTTGTTGCTCTTCTAGGTTGGCATTAATGTTCAAAGACTTCCCTGGTGTGATCTCAACGGATTTGTTGTTGTGAACAACGATAGTTGGAATTTTTTGTTCCATTAAATCTTCCAGTGGGTCTCCCTGTGCTTCACAGTCTAGAACAACTTGGAGCAACTGGCATGTTGGGTTACTTACAATGGTTGGGCTATTAATAAACCCATTGATTACATCATCCTCTAGATGATTCTTGTGCTTGATGGATTCTTCCATCATGAGTGGGGCACGCACATCCTTCTCAGGATATCGTGGTGGTGGCAATTGCAGGTGTACGATCGTTGGACTAAGTTTGGCTGGAGGATATAAGATGAGATTCCTTGTAACCCCTCCTCTAGCAATTATCATTGTACCTGATCGACAACCTATGTACGCATCAGCTGTCGCGAGCCATGGTCTACCCAATATCAATGGATGCCCTTCAAGTCCACTTCTTGGGTTGATGATGAGAAAATCTGTGGGATATTCCCAAGAATCGATTGCAATGTCTATATCATGTAGTGTGCCGAGTGGTTTGACCACTGATCGATTGACCAATTGCAACATAATTGGGGTTGGATCGAAAGAGTGAAAACCCAGGGCATTGCAGGTTTCCATAGTTAGAATATTGATGGATGCCCCCAAATCAACTAGGGTATTTGGAAAGGAACAACCCTGAATCAAAACTATTACTATGGGGTTCCCAGGATCTACATATTTAACTGGTGTTTCTCTACCCAAAATTAGATCAAATAAGGCTCCCACTACATGAACTGTTGATGATGATTTTTTGATTTTTTTGATGGGCTTCCTCCCACATAGCTCCTTGATTGTCTTTGCATAGATCGGTATGTCTTGTAGAGCTTGCAGGAGTGGAATTTTGATGTATAAATTCATGAGTTCCCCTACAATGTTGAAGTCAGGATATATGGTGGGTTTCGTTATCATCAGTATTTCGGGGAATGGAGGGGAGGGAATTGCATCCTTATCAGATTCTTGTGATTCGACTATGTTCCTCCCTTGCCCGATTTCTTCTGTTATTACCACAGTCGAGGGTGTTATTACTGGTTGTTTTTCATTCCCCTGTTCTTGTGGAACGTCATTTTGTTCGGGGGAGATGACGTGCCCCGATATTAACCGAAGTTCATTGCACCCTTCTCAATTGATTTCCCCTTCTCTACTTTCCATAATATGGATGAGCTGAGTTGGTCTATTATTGGTATTTGGTTGGGGTTGGGTAGGTAATTGAGGGAACAATTGTGATTGGGGCAATGGGAGTGGGGTTTGTAACGGGGGTTGGGTTTGAGAGCCCAACCCCATAGGTTGGTTATTTATCCCCATGGGGCGCTCGCAGTTCTGGTTCCAATTTGGGTTTTGGGCAGTCGAGTTAGTCCATTGTGGAGAGTAGGTATTATTCGAGTTTTTCTAGGATGAGGTGGGGTATTGCAAAGTGAGCCAATTGGAACTTGTAGTTGGTTGATTTTTCTAGTTGGGGTTTGTGGCGGGCTAGTTTGCCCAGTTAGGAATTGTAGGTGGATACTGCTAGGGCTGCCAATTTTGATTAGTAAATGGTTGACCCTGACATGTGCTTCCAAAATTCTATTGTTGATTATACTGTCTAGGAAAGAAAGAGGAAGGGTCTCGAAATGTATTTTGAGGTCAGGACTACCATTGATGGTGCTGAGCCATCAGATATAATGGTTTTGTTTCCTCTTCTTCTTCTTTGAATAGAACTTTCAATCTAGGGAGTGATGGGCATTCATCTTTGTTGCTATCCTTGGTGCAAACAACGTAAACCCGAACTATATCCAAGGCGCATTCCCTTGGACCATGTTTCTTTCTGCACCTGTGGCAAAATATAGCCAAGGTCTGCTCTACCTCTACCTTTTTTTGTTTGGCCAGCAATACATCCAATTGTGTAGTCAGAGTGCTCGAAATATCTATTTTAAAGTTTCCTAGGAGATTACCGACTCCAGCTCGCGTAACACCCCCGCTGGAGATATTGTTATTTCTTGTGAGGGACGTTTGCATTCCTGACCTGGTCCGTGTACTTCCTCGTGAGCACCTGATACACAATAGAACAATATCTTCATAAGTTTCCTGATAAATGTCACCTTTCCCCATTAAATTCAATGTTTCTACCCATTCATCTCTCATGCCTTTAATCGGAGTTACTTTGAGTACTTCACCTGGTAATGTACCATAGGGTGATCTTTGCAAATTATACTGAAATCTTTCGACATAATATTCTAATGATTCATTTTCTTTCGCAGTAATTTGAAAGATTTCAACTTTTAGGTCTCTGGTTCTACAATAATCCTAATATTTTAACAAGAAGGTTTGTTTCATCTAGTTCCATGAATTGATGGTTCCACCTCCCAATCCCATGAACCAGCATAGGGCTTCTCCCTTCAAGGTAGAGGGGAATAGTTTTAATTTTGGGGGTTCAGAGGTGTAATCATACCCTCTACATAGGACATCAATTTCAAATAGGAATGCATCCGGGTCTTCTGAAATCAGTCCATGGAAGGTTGGCAGGTTTTGTAAGGGGATTGCTTTCATGGGGGCATTGGAAATTGGATCAACTATTGGATACTCCAGCGTGGAGGTCTGGGGTTGTTGTTTATTTGGTTGTGCCATTTGATCAAAAATGTGCCAAAAAATTTCAGGAGGTTCTTGATCCGGGTATTCTATTTGAAATTGTTGATTATTTGTTCTTACAAGGAATTTGATTGCACTCCCTTTATCTGGGATTTTGGATATGCCTTCTTCTTTCACATGAGAGTCAGGGTCAGGTGGTGATGGTGGGTATGCCTTAGCAACCCCTCTAGTTTCTCCTATTCCCTCCTCCATATTATTAGAGATTCCCTCTTCTAAGGGGTTGAGCGGTGGGAGATCTGTATTCTGAAAGCTCTGCTCAGTCCCTTTAGGTCTTCTATGAATCTCAGCATGGGCCATAGTTGGTGAAACTAATGCCTGAGGGATTCGAGTGGGTCCTTTCCTAGGTCCAAACAAATCTTGAGGTTCACCCTTTTTTATGATTTCGTCTATGAAAGTGCTTCTTCCAGGGATCACCGAACCCTAGGTTTTGGTAATTTTTGGTGGGGGTTTTGGTTTTTCAAGATCCTTCTTTCTAGTCATACAGACTTCACACAAAAACAAAAGAAATTTCAACAAAAGAAAGCACCTACGAAGCCTCTTAAGTGTCAACTGGAGGTAAGCGTTGGCATAAGAATTTTACTTATTACCTTCATAGGTTCTTACCTTCCGTCTTCAATACCTGGTCCTCCAGAGACACAACCTATGCTACCTTTGACATTCTCCCCAACAACGGTGCCAAAATGTTGGTGTCTAAAGATGTCCTAAAAACAACCTTAGTTTAACATTAATTTATCAACCCGGAGATTCGTCTTTTATCCCAAGAATATCAACAAAGTCTATGCAGGTAGCCTAAAATTGTGTAGCTAAACCAAATATGAGTTCATCAACAATCAAGTTCCTCAACCGTTCACCAAATATTCTAAGAACTAATGAAATAGAGATCTAATTACTAAAATTCTATAAAATGGAAAAGAACTAATTAATCTATTGAATTCACTTAACTAAAAAGAAATAATTGAATCTAAGTAAGGACTTGCAAAATTAACTATCAATTATGAATTCTGATTACTGGAAAGGAAATAATGAATTACTCTATCTATAGAAATAAACAACAATTGTAATCTAATCAGAAAGGACAACTAATGTAACTTCAACCAAAAGGAACAACTATTGTAACTTTAACTGAAAGGAACAACTATTGTAACTTTAACCGAAAGGAACAACAATCATAAATCTAAGGAAAAGGAACAACGCAGATGAAAATGTTAGGAACTGTCAAGCAATAACTTTAGAAATGAAAATCATAACAACAATCATTAATAACTAATGGAAATATCTGTCTTCTATATGCAAACAATCATAAAATCATTAACACACTTATGCATTTATCCTTGGCTATTGTAAAAGAGATCTGAATCACAAAATACAAATCAAACTTCGACCTGATACAATTACAGAATGAGATAGTAGATCCTTCAGACTAGGCCATCGATCTTTAAAGTACTGCTACGAGAAACTCAGAGCACAAAAATGATAGAAACACTCAAAAATTTCATTGATTCCATGGCTGGTAAAACATTTACAAAAACTGCTTGCGCAGATCAATTATGAATCTAAATACTTGAATGCATTTTTTTCTCTTTTTATATGGATCTATTACCCTCTTATATATTACAATAGTTTGGGTAAATCAAGCTATCTTGAGGATCGAAAGATCCTCAGGATTTCTTTACTATTATAAAGTTACAATATAGAAAATGCATTATTTTCAAAACTGCTTTGTGCCTAAAAAGTCTTCAACCTCCACTAGCTTGCGCATAGCCAAAATCTCTTTGGTTATCTTTGACAGTTATTTATCCAATTATGCAACAAAATCAAACCATTCCAATCGTAAATTAGAATCTATTTAGTAAAACTTTAACAACAACCCTAAGATACATATTAATCATATTCTTTCCTATCTATTCCTAACTATCTGAAGAATCAATCAAAATCATATCATGAACTGTGGGAAAAAGGAAGATATTTATACCTTTTTCGTAACCCAACAGTTTCCTCAACCCAAAGAGATCACTAACTACAAAAGGTCAACTGTTGTTTTTGACACCAAAAAAGTCCATCCTTCTAACCAGATGGATTTGCACAGAGAGACTAGAGAAATGGTTTTCTCTACATTGGCACATGCTTCCTCTACAGCAGCAAAATTACAGGTATCTCTAAACAATGTTCATACCCAATTGAAGCTGGAAAGATATCCTCTTTTGCAAAGGATAACAAAATAAAATCCTTAGAGGAGTTGATTCTCAAGATTGGGTTTGATCCCTCGAATGTAAAAGCAGCAGAGGAGATGTTAAAGAAAAAGAATGTTGAGATTGAATCTCTGAGAAAGAAGGTGAAATTGCCACCAATAGAGGAATCACAAGCAAAAGAAATAGTTGAGACATAAGACGTGAAAGAGGAATTGTTGAAGCTAATCATGCAGCAAAACACACAGATAAAGGAAATGAAGGCAGAATTGGAAAGTTTATTGAAAGAGAAGGAACAATCAAACCTAATGGAAGTCATTCCATTGAGTGCATTTCCCCTTGCGGAAGTTAGTACAACATTTGTGCCAACAACCACTACAGCATAAATTCCATCGACTACTCAATTGACAACACTGGAAAAAACTGTGGAGCTAGCAAAATCCATGGAGGAGATGACTCTGCAAGGAACAAAGATCAATAGGATGAAAATGGAGGTTGAAAGTCTCTAGGAACTCAAGTATTCCTTCCAAAAAAGATACAACATTGAGAGACAAGTATCAGAGAAGCTCAAGCAGGAAATACAACAGCTTCAGAAACAAAAAGTGGTAGGTAAGACATTAGCATAGGCTAAGGAAAATATCTGGACAGGTATCTCCAAATCCATAAAAAAAATTTGGCCCATGGTGAAAATCATGTTCGAGCAACATGATCTGGTGCTGAAGAGTAGGCAGGCCATTGATAGGGAAAGAGGAGAGCTGGGTGAAATTCCCTCGGCAACTAATGAGATCATCAAGTTTCTGAATTCAAAAACCAAGGAAGAGCTTGAAAACCTGAAAGTTGAATACATAATAGAGACTATCCTTGAAGTCAAAAGAGTGTTGACCAAAAGAGAATTAATGTTGCAGTTGGAGGAGAAAGCTTAGAACATGGACATTGGAGTTCAGAGGTTTTTCAACAAGCTTGAGGCCTTACAAAAAAAGGGCCTTCCTGGCTTACTTTTCCGAAATGATAAATTGATGACCTTATCAGATTATAAGAAAAATATTGCCACTGTGGCCAAAGACAGTTCCAAGTTCTTAGGGATACAGGGCAGCATCACAGGAAAAACATTCTTGGAGACTTTGCAGCTTGACCTAAAACATACAACATGAAATGAAGTACATTTTCCTTACCAAGATGACTTTTTCAAAGTATACCTTGATGGATGAAATCTACTGTCGGCTATTGAAAGTTACCATCCCCAGTACACAAAGATGGGATGGGCTGTGCGAATTGATTGAGTAAAGATAAAGGTCTCGTCCAAGTCAGCGTCTAGTGCAGTGAAAGTCATATGAATGACTCACCAATGGTCTTCACAAAAATCAACATGAGAGATTCGACGCATCATCATCAGTTCCTATAATTTTGTATCTTATTATCTAGATAGTTAAAATTAACATCTGCCACATCCTGATCATTAATGACAGGGTCGCTTGTAATTTTGATTATAAATACTTCAAACTTTGAAGTACTGAGGTTTGATCTTTACGCCTGAGTAAGCTGTAATCGCTGTAATTTTTATCAATAGGTTATTCCAGTAATACAAAGAGACGTTTCACAGGATTCCAACGTGTTAGATGTTTGTGAAGTTTCCTCTGTCTTCGTAAAAAGTTTTATTTCTCAGTTATCATGTTGTTTTTCCAATCTAATCTTTAAAAGAAGTTAAAGTTGCAGAATTTACCATCGCATACTCTGTTCCTAGTCTTTTACAGATTTAAATTTTTTCCTTCTGATGTTATAATGAAGAAATTCTTAATTTTTTTTTTGTTTTAATTGATATCTCACCTTTTCAACAATCCATTTTATTTCTAAAGAATCCAACAGTTGCACTACCTTGCACTGTAAAATGAATCTTCTAAAAAACTATCCTTTGATCTCCATTTTTATAAAATAGACCCCATAGCCCAATGGAAGCATAAGTGACATTCAACCATTTTATTAAAAAAAAAACAAACAACTCAGTACTATTCTTTTTAACTAACCTAAGATCTGAAAATCCAAACAAATGTAAATCTTACAAGGAGATACTTCTCTGAAATTGGCAGGGATGGATCCCAGTTTCGAAGTGCTTGGTTAAGGTTACCTCTTGTAAATTTCTTCTGCCCATTTACAACCTCTAGGAATTTACAGAGTGCTAACACATTCAAGTAAAAAGCACATTCCAATCAAATATCATTTCTTAAGAGAGAAAGTCACAGAACAAAATGTCAAGATGGAATATATTAGTACAAAGCAACATATTGTTTATATTTTTACAAAATATCTTCCTAGAGAAGTCTTTGAGTATCTCAAACGGGAACTGTTGGAAGTGTTGATGCATGGTAGCATAGGGGAGGTATTTCCTCCTAGGTCTATGTGTCTATACATGTGGAAATCGTCCAAATCCTTCTATCCTTGACTTTACTTTTAGTGAAAAGAATTATTAAAGTAAATGGATTTTAATTAGTAAGTTGAGTTTTATTTAAGGAAATGATTTAATTAGCATTAGTGAATTTAATAATAGTCATTAATCTCAAGTGAGGTGAGAATTAATCTCAATCGTAAATCACTTTGGAGATTAGGGTTAAGTCATAACTGAATCTTATAAAAGAAAGTATAGGGTGAAGGAGGAAGACACTTTACTTTGTCATATTGACTGAGAGAGATTGATTTGAGAAAGATAGAGTTGGATCATGAAGTATTGTGATTCAAGGAGATCTTTGAAAGGTGGAGAAGGAATTCCATATAAAGATCTAAGTCAAAGGGAGAGAGAGAATAGTCGTACAACAAAAGGATGAATCATTGCATAATGGTATGGGTATTGTTGGATAGTCTCATAGATAGTGAGATTTTTAGCGTTACAATCACGTAGATAGTGCTAGCTAGTGTGGGTATCAATGTAACAATTTTTTTTTGTCATACATGATCGTACAACAAATCAATCCAATGTGGTTTTTGATGTATTTTTTCTCTTTTTTATTTGGACCATTTTTCTAATAAGGGAGCCCTTGTAAACATTGAATTTATTTGAATGATAAGCTTAGTTGATGGGAAGAATATATTTTTGTATTGTGTTTGATATTTTTCTTTCCAGTATTGCTTCTTCTATATTTATTTGAGTTGAGTATTCCTATAGTGAATTTTGTTTTATGAATTGCTAATCTAATTTGTAGTAAGGAGATAACTAGATATACCTAGGTGATAGAGAAAGGATTTCAACATGGAATTAGAGAATTTTCTCTAAGAGGAAGACATATATCAGATCCATTACCACCAGCCAAAAATCAAAGGAGATATTTCAGGAAAAAAACCATACTATAGTCAGGTTGGTTGTTGAGCACATCACAAGTATTTGTATATAGGCACACAGATAGTCCATGTATTCAATTTTAGGTAGTACAGTAAAAATGAAAGCATCAACATAGAGGTCACATAGAAAAATGTGAGAATCATGATATAAGTCTCACATAATAGTGTGATTATTTACATATAGGTCGCACGATTAACGCATGTCATTGCGGGAAGAGGTCGTACAAATATGTACAAGGTTATTTTGAGAAGTAGATTATTTCCAAGTTATTAGGTCTTAGGGATGTTATCAACACCTTTGAGAGTTCAATATAGATTGGAAGGAGCATCCAACTTACTATTTTCAAAAGAAAGAGTGACAGTGGTGTTAAAGGAGTATGACCTTTGGGAGTTAGTGGAAAAATTAGTTACTCGAATAATAGATCTTGCAGACTTAGTAGTTCACAATAAGAAGGAGATCAAATCCAAGTGGGTACTCTTGGATTCAGTGAAGGATCATATAATTTATCACTTATTCGAGAAAAATATATCCAAAGAGATGTTTGATGCCTTGGTAGGATTATTCCAAAGAACTAACATGAATAAGAAGATAGTCTTAAGAAATAAACTCGTATCGTTGCAGATGTCTAAATCATACAACATTACCAGCTATGTCATGATGATCACATAGAAATGTGATCAACTTACAGTCATAGGGTAGAAAAAAGAGGATGCAGAGCTTATGAATATGGCATTGAATGGTATTCCCAAGTCTTGGGAACCATTTCTCAAGAGATTTTGTGCTCAAGAAAATATTCTAGATTGGAAAAGACTTTGGGATGATTGCATCTAGGAAGAGACTTGAGAGGATATGAGGGAAGTAATAAGGGAATTAGTGAGAAGAAATTGGATCTTGTCTGTAATATGAATAAGGGAAAAGAAAATAGTTCTAGAAAGAAGGGTAACAATGATGTTGGATCATCATAGCTAGGGGAGAATAAGGACTTGAGTAAAATAAATTTCTTCCTGTTTCATAAGATTGGACATTATGCATCTAAGTGTTCGAAGACGAAGAAGGTTAAAGGAAAGAAACAAAAAACAACATCAATAAAGACACAAATTGATTAGTTTGCAGTGAAGATTGAGAAGGATTACTCACAAGTTTCTTTCCTTTATACCAACACAATTGGAAGGAGTGCTCGGTTCTTGGAAAGTGGTGCATATCCTCATATGATGAAAGCATGGGAGATATTTAACATTCTAAAGGAGAGTGAATGAGATGTTCATGTGCATCTTGGTGATGATTCAAATTATACAATGAAGGAAGAGGGAATAATTACATTCCATCTTGATTCACGAGGTTTGTTAGATTCTGGCCAAGATGTTCTCTACCTACTAGGTTTGAGGAAGCGTTTTCTCTCAGCATCAGCTATGGAGGATAGGGGTTTTGCATTACTTTTCAAAAATAGTAAGTACTCATACATACAAAGAAAGTCATCCTAGATATCTCACTGGTCATTGGGATTAGTGATGAAACTTTATATAGTTTGTAGGGAAATCCTACTTAGGATTTGGTACATGAAAATGACAACCTATGTGATTTGGGCCACATCATGTTGGGACACTTGCATTATAGGTCATTTCTGATTTTGAGGGGTAATGTTATAGGTCTTCCAAAGTTCAATATTGAGTAGAAGGGAGTGTGCAGATAATGTGTTCTAGAAAATAATGCCAAGGATGGGTTTCTGAGAAACAAGAGTAGGTCCAAGGGGATATTGGATATTATTCATTCATATATGATTGAGTCAATGTCAGTAGCATCAGTATAGGGATCATCATACTATGTGACATTTATTGATTATTTTTCTAGGAAAAACTGGATCTTCTTTATGAAGCCCAAGGATGAAGCCTTCAGTCAGTTTCAGGAGTTTAGAGCTCAATCATAGTACCAAAAATGAAATAAGATCAAGGTCTTGAGGTCATATAATGGGGGATATTACACCTCAAATGAATTCAAGTATTTCTACAAGGAGGCAATGATCAAGAGGGAGTTAACAATATCATACAACACTTAGAAAAATGGGATTGCAGAGAGAAATAATCAATCCATCATTGGTTCTTCCAGAACTATTGTACACGACCAAGAGTTTCCTATGAGTCTTTGGGTAGAGGAATGTAACATGATGGTCTATGTGTATAACAAGTTTCCTCATAGGATATTAGGGGATAAGACTCCAAATGAGGCTTTCTTAGGAGTGAAGCCAAATATTGGTCATTTAAAGATATTTGGTTCTCCATTCTACATCCATGTTTGTATGGAGAAGAGAAAAAATCTAAAGCCTTCATGACATAAGGGTATATTTGTGGGGTACAACGAGACCTTAAAGGATTACAAGGTATTCTTACTAATGCAAAGGAAGACAATTTTTATAAGAGTTGTTAATATGGAGGAGAACTTGGCATCTAGGTGATCTCATGAGTCATCAAAAGTGACAGAGAACAAGGAGCACCAATATCCTAAGGACGAGAGATAGTAAAAAATTCAAACTTTGGGCGAGGAGGAGGAGTTAGCCACTTCCATTCATGTTAGGAGAACTAGGTGGATATTGCAAACATTGAGGGATGTTTGTTAGGACCATAGGAATGAAGTCAAAGAGTGTAGGCCTCTAAGAAAGTTTTTGAAATATATGGAACTTATGAGTAGCATCATTGATGTTGAACCTTCATGTTTTGAGGAAGAAAAAGATTAGCAAGTATGGTGGGATGTCATGGTGGACCCGTACACCTCTATTATGAGGAATTATGTTTGGGACATAGTGTCAAGACCAGAGGGGAGATCAATTGTGAGTTCCAAGTGGCTCTAAAAGATCAATCATGTTGCATATGGTAGCATGGATAAGTTCGAGGTGAGGTTTTTGGAAAGAGGGTTCTCCTAGAAAGAGGGATTGGACTACGAGGAGACTTTTACTTTAGTTTCCATGTATGTTTCTATTTGAGCTATTATTTCTATTACTTCAATTATGAGGTGGACGATACATTTGACGGATGTAAAAACAACTTTCCCCAATGGGATCATTGGGGAGGAACTAAACATAGCGAAACCTCAAGGGTTTGAGGTACATGGGAGGGATTCTCACGTGTGTAGGATTAAGAAACCTTGTACATACTCAAAGAGGAACCTAGGGAATGGTATTCTAGGATTGATGGATACTTGGAGAGTATAGGATTTACCAAGTTTCAGGTAGATCCTAACTTGTACATCATAGTTGTTGAGGAATATCAACTAACATTATTTTTGTACGTAGATTATTTGTTTCGCATACATGCATTGAAGCTTATTGCAGGGTGAAAAGTATCTTTGGCTACTGATCTCAAGATGAAGGACATCGACTTGATGCATTATGTCTTGTGATTATAAGTATGGAAGGTATCTAGAGAGATGTTCTTGTGTCAAGGGAAGTATGCAGTTGATATATTGAGGAGATTCAAAATGGAGGAGTGTAGACCGATGGCTACACCTATGGTTACCAATATGACCAAGGTTTTTACTTCATATTTAGAGTTGGTGGATCCAAGGATATACATGCATATGGTAGTGTCCTGGATGTATTTGGTCAATACTAGGCCATATATATGTTTTCTTTTGAAAAAATTGAGTCAGTTCATGGTGGATCCAAGACATGTGTACTAGATAGAAGAAAAGCATGTGCTTAGGTAATTGAGAGATACATTAGAGTATGGATTGACATATCTTGGAGGATATGGAGTAAAGTTGCAGGGATATATAGACTCAGACTGGGTAGGGATTTCAATAGATAGAAAGAGAACCTCATGTTGTTGCTTAAGCTTGGGATTAATAATGATTACTTAGTTCAATAGAAAACTTGTTTTTTTTGGCACTTAGTTCATTAGAGTCAGATTGCAGAAAGTATGGCTAGATATGAGGCCATTTCTCTTGACAAATTAATTACAAGTTTATTTGATCAGGAGTTGGAGCCTATGATGATATACCTTGATAATCAAATTTGTCTCAGACTATCATAGAATCCAGTATTTCATGACAGGTCCAAGAATATTAATATTAGATATCAATTCATCCATGATAGGATCCAAAAATGATAGGATCCAATTAAGGTCGAGACACCCTTTGGTGAGTAAGAGTTCGACAAAGCTCAGGAGGGACAACGTTTTTAGAATGTAGGAGGGAGTTGAGGATACAGGCTTCACAGCAGGAGCAAAGGCTGAAAACTTTGAAGCGTTTGAAGTCTTCCAAGTTCAAGAAGAAACACAAGATTAAGAGAGAGCACAACTTTTGTTAGATCAGCTGGAGAGAACAAGATCTGGACCATTGAATATATGTCCAGGAAAGTAGGAGGAGAGTGCACAGGAGAAAGAGATCTCGGCCGTCAGATCTGGCCGCATGGACCGATAGCGATTGAATCCAGGAGAAGCTGCATGAGGTTTAACCCTCGCATGTGAAGAAGGGAACGAAAGGCCTATTTCAGAATTTCGGCTACCAGGAGATACAAAGGGAAAGAGTCGGGACTCTTGACCCATTAAATCATGAAAGGATCGTGACCATCCAACAGGAGGACACGTGGCAAGCGGTCGAGGTTTCGGGGAAATTTCAGAAAGGAGGATTTCGACATTTTAGCTACTGAGAATGAAAGGGTAAGAGTTCAAAACTCTTGACCATGAAATCCTGAAAAGATGCAAGCTGTTAGATCAGGAGAGGCTATGAGCTATTTATCCCATTCTAGAGTGGAAGACTGGCATTTCAGGGTTCGGTACTTCGGTATTTCGAATACCGAGAGCTCGAAGGGGAAGAGAGTTGTTGCAGCCAGAATCGCAAAGTCCTGAAACGTGAAAAAACATAAAAGAAGATGGAGGAATAGTGTCAGGCTACATAACAGGGTTAGCCATTTTGGCATTTAGAGATTCAGATTTTTGGCCATCCCGAGGATAAGAAACCGGGCACTTCGACGCTGGAAACCTCGAAGTCCCGAAAGTGATCTATTGTTGGAGTGGGACTATGGTCATACATTTTGGTAGTTCAGGTTCGTCTTTCGAAAAGTTCTGAGGACAAGGAGATGGGGCGCTTGGTGTTAGAAATCCCAAAGTCACGAAACACGACATGGATGTGGAGAAGGGTTGTGGTCATGGAGGACACAATCGCATAGACTGAAATTTTGTCCTTTCAACATTTCGGAGTTTGGGGAACCGAAGGGTCAAGAAACTCGACATCAGAACTCTCGAAATCAGGAAATCCAAAATCCCTTTTCGAAAAGGGTCGCGGTCATGTCTGGGGGCCATGTGGAGGTGAAGACTCATGCCTGGTGCATTTCTTGTGCCAGTGGAGTTTTCATAAAGGACCTGTAGATCTGATTTGTTGAAGGTTCCAGTAGGGAACTAAACGATCCGCTTCGACTTGAGGAGAAATCAAAATGATCCTAAGACTTGGAGGTCGCGCAGAATCTGTTGAGGCAGGGGGTGTTGCATCAGTTGTGGTATTAGAGCCTAATTTTGTCTGTATATTTCAGGTAGAGGGAGATAGAGGAAAAGAAGTAGTCTGATACAAAATAGTGTGGTATCAAAGTAGGACTTCATCTGTATATTTCAGATGAAGAGGATTGAAGATATTGTTGTAGAACGCAACAACAAATAGACAGTCACGTCGACTGTAAAAAAAGGTTGTAAGCACTCACGGTTGTAGAGTGACAACAACAAGTTTACTAGGAGGGCAGACTGGAATAGGAAAATGGATACTAAAGGCCATGGACGTGGTGGAAAGAAGAACCACCAGCAGAAGAGAAAATATGATATAGATAAAGAACTCACCGAGATAAGAGCAAGGATGGAGGAGCTTGCATTTCCGATGCAGCAGGATGCAAAATTGTGATGGGTATATGAATGGCCCATGAAAACGAAAGTGAAATGGCTAGTCAAGGAGTTATTAGCTTGAAGGCAGTGGAAATTTTTGAAGGAATGGCTGAGGTATGTGGAAGACCTGAGGGTTGAAGAAGAAGTGGTTCATGTGTGTGAACTAGACGCTGGGAGAAATCTCAGTGATGATGAAGAGAAGAGATCACTGGAAGATCTCAGAGACTGCCAGGAGGGCAGTGAGGAATTTTCAATTTGCCAGGAGGGCAGTAAGAAGAGGTCACAGGATGATCTCAAAGACTGCCAGGAGGGAAGAATAGAAAATTCAGGTTGCTAGGAGGGAAATGAGTGTTAAGAACCAAACATCAATATAGCATATAAAAACCTCAGGAAAAGTACTCAACGCCTTGAAAAAGAGATAATTTCAGATAATAAGCCTCTTCGAGGGGGAAATCTCCTTTTACCCCACTTAAATGTTCCAGTACAAGATGATTAAAAATGAAAATGTCTCCTTGGTATATATAGGAGACTAGGAGGTATAATTACAAATAATGGCCTAAAGCCGACATAATTAAAATAACATTACTAATATAAATTACAACTAATGGCCTAAAGCTGACATAAATAAAATAGCATTA
>ML809212.1:146626-169447 GCA_009831015.1 Picea engelmannii
CTCCTTGGTATATATAGGAGACTAGGAGGTATAATTACAAATAATGGCCTAAAGCTGACATAATTAAAATAAAATTACTAATATAAATTACAACTAATGGCCTAAATCCGACATAAATAAAATAGCATTACTAATCTAATATGCCCCAATTAAGGGGTAATGAGCCAATATTAGGGCTTAACAATGAGATGAGATCGTTGGAAGATCTCAGAAGCTGCCAGGAGGGGAGAGAGCAAATCCCAAATTGCCAGGTGGGTAGGGGAAAAGAAGTAAGACTGTCTGAAAATCTTGGGAGCTCAAAATTGAGTTCATGTCAACAGGGAGTGCTAATGGAGATGGGATCGATTGATCTCATAGACTGCCAGGTGGGCAGCAAAAAAATCCCATGTTTCCAAGTTGGCAAGGGAGAGAAGATGAGACTAACTGAAAGTCTCATGAACTTAGAGGTAAGTTCATATCAGCAAGGAAAACTGATAGAGAAGGAATATCAGAAGACTGTTACAATGATTGGAGGGATAAGAATATTCCTGCCAAATAGTCCAATAGAGGCTAATACAAGCGTTGCACGAGAGGGTATAGTGAAACAAGAATCTGAGAAGGAGGCCATGGGGCCAAATGATTTTAAAGTTAACTATGTCTGTGATGTAGGTGTGAAAAAGGAAGTATAACCAGATGTGACTATCAAAGAGATGGAGCAGATATCAGAAGCTGCCCAAGGAAAAGAAGAGGAAAACACAGTTGAGGTGCTCACTCCATGGGAGATGGAGTTGGAGATGTTGGAGGATTTCTTGAACCATCTAGAACCAGTAGATGACTTCCATGAGGAGACAGTCATGCAGATGTTAGTAGAGGAGCATTCTGAGGAATTGCTCGAAAATTTCAGCTAGGGAGCTGACTAGTTGATGATGACTGTAATGCCGAGGCATGCAGCAGAAGATGAAGGAAAATTCCAGTCTGAGGAGTAGCTGGAGGAAGCTGGAGATATGCCAGTAGAAGAACTGGCAGAAGAAAATATCAGAGAAGGAAGCTGAGAAATAGCTCAGTGATAGGATTGTAGAATTGGAGTCTGTAGTAGAATGGAAACTCAATGACACAAAAGAGGAAGAATATGGCATGGGATATCTAGTTGATCTACCCATTTGCAGGGAAGAAGTGCAGCGGAGAAAGATGAAAAAGGAGAGCCAGCTGTGGGAGAAGCTGGACAAGATAATTGAGGAGATCAGAAGGTTGATGATAAGATCAACAGAAGCAGTCAGCAAAGAGAAGTTGGACAGAGGAGAACCTGCCATAGCAATGGGGCAACACAAGAAACAATAGCAGTGAAGCAGTGGAGAAGATGGACAGCTCCAAAGAACTGTTTGGAATCCAGGTGGATTTCAACAGCCATACTGGGAAGCTCATGAGAAGAAGCTCATGATTTTTTTGTAGAAGAGGAGTATGATGCAAGAGCATCGCTCCAAGCTAGCAGTGCGCCAGCCAGCTAGCACATCAAAGTGTGCATTTGATGGGAGAGAGAGGCGCAACCTTCTTGATTTTCAAATTTTGAAATTGCATTAAATGATTGTAAGGCTGGTAGAGACAAAAACCCATGCATATGCATAGGCTTTAGTAAAGGTTTCCTTAAATAGGTTGTAAGGCTGAGATCTAGATCTGATTCGTACTAGACAACCATCCAATGTAATTGAATGTAAGTTAATGAGAGTTGGTGAGGATGGAGGGAAGCGCTCGAAGAGCCCCCTCATGTAAAAAGATCTTTTTGGTATCTAGAGTTAGTTTTAGAAGGGGAGAAGAGAGTCGAGACTCTGTTGCAGTCCAAGCTCAAACACATTGTAAAGAGGCATTTTTATATTAATACAAAGAGCATTTTTTCTTGCACATGAGTCTTTATGTGTTTATGAGTTCATGAATGAATGTCTTTATGTGTTGATGATATGTTGTAGATGTATGTTAGGTATATATTTGCAGGGATAGATAGAATTTATTGTCTATGAGTTCTTTGATTCTAGGTTTGATCTCTTTGAGGCTTCATGCAAGAGGTTGCATGACAGAATATTGGAGGTTCTGTGAGCCAGTGCAAGGAGTGCACTTCTGAATTCTGCGAATTCAGACAAAGATGTGCCAGGAGGGTGCACCAGCGGAAGTCATTAACTCAAGGAGAAGCCTCAAGGTTGTTGAACACCTTGGAGGTAAGACTGTGCACAGGGAGGCACAGAGAAGACAAAATTACTGAGAGTTTTGTGGAAGCTCTTCCAAGAGGGCATTGAGTGAATACATTAGATGCATTGGAGAGAGAACTCTATTTTGAGTTCGTTGAGAAGACAAAACCACTGTAGTTTTTTTAGAGCTCTTTCGGGAGGGAATCAAGCGAGTACACAGAGTGCACAGAAGGAACTCTATCCTGAGTTCAGAGATAAGAGAAGTTTCACAGGTGGAGACCTTCACAGGGTTTATGAACACCCTGCAGGCCCAACAAGGAGTCCTTGAGTAGGAAGTTGCCAGAGGGAATTTCCATCCTTTCAAGGAGAGAGAGGGGAAGATACCTTAGAGGTATGAGTAATTGAAGTTCAAGAGGATAAAGACCTGTCCAAGGAATGCACCAGAACAACACCTGAGTAAATTGTTGACAGACAGACAGTCATCTAAAGGCTCGTCAGGTAGCAGGATTGGGAGCGAGAGAGGACTTATTCTAAAGTCCCGAAGCTTAGGACAGATAGAACCTTTGTGTGGAGAGACTTTGCAGAGAGTGCAGAAGTTGAGAAACCTTTCAAGGTTTCAGAGAGGACTAAGCTCAGGAGGACAAGTGCCTTTGCGCACAGAGCCATAGCTGTAAGGAATAGAAAAAGTTGAGACACCCTTTGGTGAGTAAAAGTTTGACAAAGCTCAGGAGGGACATGATATTTAGAATGCAGGCTGGAGCCAAGGATATAGGATTCACAGCAGGAGCAAAGGGCGAGACCTTTGAAGCATTTGAAGTCTTCCAAGTTCAAGAAGAAAAGCAAGCTCGGGAGGGAGCACAATTGTCGTTAGATCAGCTAGAGAGAATGAGATCTGGACTGTTGAATCTACATCTAGGAAAGCAGGTGGAGAGTGCATATGAGAAAGATATCTGGGCCATCAGATCTGGGTGCATTGACTGATAGCCATCGGATCCAGGAGAAGTTGCAGGAGGTTTAACCCTCGTATGTGAAGAAGTGAATGAAAGGCCTATTTCGGCATTTTGGCTACCGGGAGATACAAAGGGAAAGAGTCGAGACTCTTGACCCATGAAATCCCAAAAGGATTGTGACTGTCCAACAGGAGGACACATGGTGAGTGGTTGAGGTTTCGGGGAAATTCCCGAAAAGAGAATTTCAACATTTTGGCTACCAGGAATGCAAAGGGTAAGAGTTCGGAATTCTTGACCATGAAATCCCGAAAATATGCAAGCCGTCGGATCGGGAGAGGCTATGATTTGTTGATCCCATTCTGGAGTGGAAGACCATTGTTTTAGGGTTCGGTACTTCAGTATCTCAAATACCGGGAGCTCGAAGGGGCAGGGAGTTGTTGCAGTCGGAATCGCGAAGTCCCGAAACGTGAAAACCCAAAATGCAATGAAGTAATAACGTCAGGCTACGGAACATGGTCTTCCATTTCAGCATTTCAGGATTTAGCTTTTCGGCCATCCTGAGGACAAGAAACTGAGCACTTCAGTGTTGGAAACCCTGAAGTCTCAAAAGCGATGTATTGTTGGAGTGAGACTACGGTCATACATTTCGTTAGTTCGGGGTTTGGATTTTTGGAAGTTCCGAGGACAAGGAGATGGGGCACTTGTTGTTAGAAATCCTAAAGTCATGAAACATGACGTGGATGTGGAGAAGGGTTGCGGTCACAGAGGACGCAATCCCATAGACTGGAATTTCATCATTTTGACATTTCAGAGTTTGGGGAACTGAAGGGTCAAGAAACTCGACATCAGAACTCTCGAAATTGCAAAATCTAAAATCCCTTTTCAAAAAGGGTCGCGATCATGTTTGGGGGTCATGTGGAGGTGAAGACTCATGCCTGTTGCATTGCTTGTGCTGGTGGAGTTTTCATAAAGGACCTATGGATCTGATTCGTTGAAGGTTCCAACAGGGAACTAAAGGAGTCACTTTGTCTCAAGGAGAGATCAGAACGATCCTAAGACCAGGAGGTCATGCAGAACCTGCTGAGGCAGGGGGTGCTGCACCAGTGATGTGTCTCTTGACCATGTTGTCTCACATATTGTTCAACCAATGGTTGTGCCAATGGAATCTTCAGCCGAAACCACTCCTGTTTTGGGGAGTGATGTGTCTCTTGACCATGTTGTCTTACATCTTATTCAACCAACAGTTGAATAAATGTTCATTTCGATGAAATATTTGGTCGATTCCAATCTTGTAATGGAGAGTGAAAAGTCTAAGGAAGTGACATTGCCGATGCAATATTTGTTCAATCCCACTCTTCTTTTGGGGGGTGATGCATCTTTCAACCATGTCCTTACAATTTATATTTTTATACCTTCTAAACAAGGGAGCATTCCACTCTTTCTAAGTACACTCCCTCCAAGTCATAGGGTGGTTTCCTTTGATTCCAATGATCTTGTAGATCCTCCCTTTCCTTATTTTGAACCCTTCCAGATAATAGGTGTTTGTCATTGTATTGTAGATGTAAGATCCTCTATAAGTATTCTGTCCTCCTTGACATGGAAAGATTTGATTTCTCCCAAGATTGTATCAACTACCAATGATTTGTTGGATTTCTATATAAGACCTGCATGGGAGCCATGGCCTCCCCCATTATATGTTGCTTAGAAAAACATCCTCAAGTCTTAGTTAAGCTCTTTTTAGACTCCAAAAAATGAAAATATTACCAAGTGAACTTGTCTATTTCACACTCTCTAAATGGTTTTGAAAGGAGGTCTATTTGGTATAAGTTTAACCCTTTTCCAGACCAAGTAGAATTATTACGAAAAATGAATACTTTAGTCACCATTGGCTAGAAGATTTCTCATGGGTATTGTTTTATATTTTTTTAGGCCTAGGGAACTAAATCTACGAAAAAGGACATTTTCGAGTAAAGTTGTAATAACATTACATCATCCTTCTTGCATTATTGAGCCTATTTTTGGTTCCCTCTTTTTCTTTATAAGCCTCTTGCCTCGACAATTTGCATCAATAGCCAAGAAATTCCTTCCATAAATCATTTGCATCTTGACACCCTTTACCCCGACAAACATACCCCCGAGTCACAAACATACCCCCAAGTTTCAATGCCCCGCATGCAATTCCTTGCATTGACAATAGTTATGTTCCACTTCTTGGAACTAGTTGCTTACTCGCAACACTCATTTTCTCTCCTGTATCATATCATTTACTTTCTTATGAAAACCAAAAAAACAAATACAAGCGAGAAAAGAATATTATCTCTTATCGACAGTAGACATGTTTCCATTGAACAAAGAACAAAATTTTGAGTCCATTTTCATCCAAAGTTTGGGTTTAGCATGACCTTAAGAAGCGAAGCTCGTTACTTAGATTTTACTCCTCCGACTAGTTATTCTTCTAGTCCCTATGGAGAGTTTATTGATGCTTCCTGCATCACAAATGTTTATGAATGATCATTATCAAGTCTATGATGTCTGAGTTATCCATATATGTCATGCTCTTGTTCAAGAAAAATTTAAAATCCTATGTCGACCATTTCTCATAAATATTGACTTTTCATGTAGGCCATACCCTCAGTTTATCTCAGAATCACATGAGGTTGTTGTCCTACCTTGCACCTTGGGCCTACTTTGATAATTGGTAGCTAACCTTGAACCCAACATATGACATTTCCTCATTGTTCACTGACTAGGGGCTTTCCCTTCTATTTGACAACAAGAAATATATTCACACATTGGGATTTGTGTAATGTCTTAGATTCCATTATCTCTATTGGTGGTTTCCTAGACTTTGTTCGTAGTTTTCCTTATTTTCTACTATTCAGAGGGTCTCTTTCATGCACTACTTGAATCTTGTGCATGCAAGGGATGCACATGGTCGTTGGTTCGTGAGCATCCTATTCATCTGGGATCCTCCTAATCATCAAGATATTGCTTTGTACCTCGTGCTGGATGATGCAATAGTCCTTAATGCTCTCCTTTCAGTGGGTCTCCTTCCATTGAATTTAGCTCATATATTTTAGAAATGAGACCTAGAGTCCTATGAGTACCTAGATGGTTGCAGTCATTAGTGGTAGGTTCCTCACCATCAACAATTATTAATACATCAATGTCTCATGATCGATGGATTCTTCAAGTGTTTGACCTCAACACCCTTATCCACACTTGTGGAATGTACTCGGTTCCTTGAAACCTACTTTCATTATTGATGCGTTGTCTCACATTTGTTAATGGTATACCTTCATGATCTGTAATCAAAAGATGTCTCATTTTGTTCGAACTAAACTCCTCTATTCACATGATGTAGACTTTCACCTTCAGAGGATAGTGTAGAAGACCTCCAACTTACAGTAGCAACATTGCTTATCTGTTGTTGTCTTTGATTGGATCAGTACCTATATGAGTTCAGTGATCATGGGAGATCACATTGTACTCCAATGTATACATGTATATTTAATTGATTTTGAGACTAGACTCCACTATGTCTTGTTTGTGACTATGACATCCTATGGCATATGTCCACTTTGTATTTCCTATTCATGGACATGAACAACTGTTTGATATATTTCCACATGGATCTGCAATGTAATTCATATTGGAATCCATGTGTACAAAGTCATTATGGATTTTAATATTCTCATGAGTAACTATTACTTCCAACTGAGTCTTCATTACTCCATATCTAGGAATTATAATGTATTTCGAGCATTGCAGATAGTCCTTTGACTTCACACATTAAGGGGAATCTGTTATAACAAATTTTTCCTCACTCCATGCAACATTCTTGGATGTCCTTCCATTTTCCTCTACAGAATTGAAGTTCCCTTTTTGTTCACTCCAGAGACAAAAATGCACATTTTTGTACATATACATGTCCTATAAGTTATACAACATGAGTATATGCAAGTTGCTCCACTACAGTCTGCGTACATAGGGTTTGGTCCTAAAAAATTAAAAACTATGTTGGGTTTTCATGCCATGTCATTAGATCCATGATCCTTGACCTTCCATATACTGGAAGCACTCTGACTCGGTCCTTCAGTTCCATTTGGAGGCTATAAATTGAGCCATTTCCAAGCCTAAGAGGAATTCAAATTTTAGAGTAATGAAACTATGGAGAAATTTCACTTCATATTGAGTCTGCATCCCTTTGTCCTTGAAAGGATGAACTTCTTGTGTTCATCCCCCAAGCTCTTCCTAGTTTGATGACAGAGAACATCATGGACTCCTATATATGAGAACATCATGGACTTTGTTTCTCGGTTATGATATGTGTCATTACATAATGTTTTCACCTATGTATCTCTACTGATTATTTTAATAAAAATACTCTTTTCTCGTCCAACCGATATCTTGCAAATATTTGAATTATTTCCATGGGTGTATTTTTCATGCAAGTTAATGGATTATGATAATTTATATGTTGAAATCATATATTATCACCATATGCTTGCACATAATTTTATTGAGGACAAGTTGTAGGTATAAATATTTGGGTCACGTTCTCAATGGTGGTCTTCTTCGAATGTCCAGACGAGGTAGGATTTTAGCCTTGTCTTGTTCGAATTTCATTTATATAGCATACTTGAGATTATATTTGATTTATGGGTGTCGTTCCTTCTATTGTGGTTTACCCCTAGCCATAAATAGATTTTCCTTGTAACAAATTATTGTGATTCAAGAATATCTTGGATAGGTGGAGAAGGAATTCCATATAGAGATCTAGGGAAAAGGGAGAGAGAGAGTAGGCATACAACAGAAGGATCGACCGTAAAAAAATGATACTGGTATTATTGTACATTTGTGTAGTCAATGTGAGTTTCAACGTAACATTCGTGTAGATAACATAATCTAGAGTGAGTATCAGTGTAACAATTATGTTTTTTCCATACATGATCATATAACAGATCAAGACAGTTGAGTTTTTAATGTAGTTTGTCTCTTTTTATTTGGGCCATTTTCCAAGTAAGGGAGCCCTTGTAAGATTTGAATTTATCTAAATGATAATCTTGGTCGATGGGAAGAATATATTTGTGTATTATGTTTGACATTTTTATTTCCAGTGTTTTCTTCTGCCATATTTATTTGAGTTGAATATTCCAACAACGATTTTTTTTTTATGAACTGCTAATCTAATTTGTAGTAAGGAAATCACTAGATATACCAAGGTGTTCGAGTAAATATTTCAAGATCATATTAGCGTGCATTCTATGAAATGAATCCAGATCTTATATCCATTACCACCAGGCATAAATCAAAGGAGACATTTCAGGAAAACAACTGTACTATAGTCGGGTCAGTTGTTGAGCACATCACGGGTATTTTTTATATAGGCACATAGATAGAAAGAGTATTCAGTTTTAGGTCATGTAGTAACAGTGACAATATCAACATACATATTGCACATAATAATGGGAGTATCATGATATAGTTTTCATGGAATAGTGTGAGTATTAACATACAGGTCACACGGTTAGCGTAGGTCATTGCGGGAAGAGGTCGTACAAATCAATACAAGGGAAGTTAGGAAATAGGTTATTTTCAGGGACATTTGTCAAGTCTTAGGGATGTTATCAACACCTTTTAGAGTTTAATGTAGATTGGATGGAGCATCCAACTTCCTATTTTTTAAAGAAAGAGTGACTTTAGCTTTAAAGGACTACAACCTTTGGGAGTTAGTGGGCAAAGTAGTTACTGCACTAACATATCCTGCATACTTGGTAGTTCACTAGAAGAACGAGATCAAAGTTGAGTGAGTAATCTTGGATTCAGTGAAGGATCATATAATTTATCACTTATTTGAGAACAACATAGCCAAAGGGATGTTTGATTCCTTGTTAGGATTATTCCATAACAATAACATGAATTGGAATACAGTCTTAATAAATAAAATCATATCATTGCATATTTCTAAATCAAAAAACGTTACCAGTTATATCATGATGATCACATAGGTGTGTGATCAAATTACAGTCATAGGGGAGAAAATATAGGATGAAAAGCTCATGAATGTGGCATTGAATGGTATTCCCAAGTCTTGGGAACCATTTCTCAAGTGAGTCTAGGATCAAGAAAATCTCCCATATTGGAAAATAATTTGGGATGATTGCATCCAACAACAGACTTGATAGGATCTAAGGGAAGCAATAAGGGAATTAGTGAGGAGAACTTGGCTCTTGTTTGTAAGACAAATAAGGGAAAATAAAATATTTCTAGCAAGAAGGGTAACGGTGATGGAGGATCATCACAGCTAGAAAAGAAGGACTAGAGTAAAATCAAGTTCTTCTCATGTCATAAGAATGGAAATTAGGCACCTCAGTGTTACAAATGAAGAAGGGTAAAGGAAAGAAACAAAAAACAACATCAACAAAGATGCAACTTGATGAGTTTGGAGTGAATTTTGAGAAGGTTTACTCACTGGTTTCTTTCCTTTATACCAACAGAACTGGAAGGAGTTCTTTGTTCTTGGACCATGGTTTGTATCATCATATGACAAAAGTACAGGAAATATTTAACATTCTAAAGAATAGGGAATCATATATTCATGTGCATATTGGTGATGATGCCAAGTATAAAGTGAAGGGAGAGGGAACAATTACATGCCATATTGATTCAGGAGGTTTTTTATATGCCCAAGATGTTCTCTACCTAAGAGGTTTTAGGAAGAATTTTCTCTCATTCTCAACTATGGAGGACAAGGGTTTTGTGTTACATTGCAGAAAGGGAAATTCCTCATCCATCCAAATAAATCTATCTTGGACAACCCAATGGTTATTAGGGTTAGAGAGGGAACTTTATATAGGTTGCAGGAAAATCCTTTTTAGGATTTGGTACATGAAAATGGAAAGCTATGTGATTTGAGGAACATGAGGTTGGAACACCTACACTATAGGTCATCGTCGATTCTGAGGGGGAATGTTACAAGTCTTCCATAGTTTAATATTGAGTAGCAAGGAGTGTGCAAATAGTGTGTGCTTGACAAGAATTCCAAGGATTCTTTTCCAAGCAATGAGAGTAGGTCCAAGGGGATCTTGGATCTTATTTATTCAGATGTGAGTGGATTGATGCCAATATCATCAGTACATGGATCATATTACTATGTGACATTTATTGATGATATTTCTAGGAAACCTTAGATCTTCTTTATGAATACTAAGGATGAGGACTTTAGTCAGTTTCACGAGTTTAGAGCTCAACTGAAGTACGAAATAGGAAATAATATCAAGGTATTGCAGTTGGATAATGGTAGAGAGTACACCTCCAATAACTTCAGGGATTTCTACAAGGAGGAAAGGATCAAGAGGGAGATGGAAATATCATACAACACTCAAAAAAATGGGGTTGCATAGAGAAATAATCAATGCATCATCGGTTCTTCCAGGGCTATGATACATGAATAGGAGTTACCTATGGTTCTTTGTGTATAGGCATGTAACATGATGGTATATGTGAATAACAAGAGTCCTCATGGGATATTAGGGGACAAGACTCCAAAGTATTCTTTTTTAGGAGTGAAGCCAAATATTAGTAATTTAAATATATTTGGTTGTCCATTCTACATCCATGTTCCTATTGAGAAGAGGACAAATATAGAGCCTTTAGGATAGAAGGGTATTATATTTGGGTACAATGAGACCTCAAAGGCTTATAGGATATTCTTACTAGGAGAGAGGAATATATTTTTGAGAAGAGATGTTAAGATCGAGGAGAATTTGGAATCTATAATATACCAAGAGTTGTCAACAATGAAAGACAACAAGGAATAACAATATATGAAGAATGAGCGATAGTCGACAATCCATACTTCAGGTGGGGAGGATGAATTAGCCACTTCTAGTCCTGTCAGGAGACCCATGTGGCTATTGAAAACATTGAGGGATTTTGGTGAGGATCCTAGGAATGAAGTCAAAGAGCACAGGCCTCTGAGGAAGTTTTAAAACTATATTGCACTTATGAGTAGCACCATTGATGTTGAGCCATCTTGTTTTAAGGAAGCGCCATATTAGAAAGTATGGTGGGATGTCATGGTGGAGGCATACACCTATATTTTGAGGAATTATGTTCAAGACATAGTTTCAAGACCAGAGGGTAGGTCAGTTGTCATTTCCAGGTGGCTCTATAAGATCAAGCATGTTGCAGATGGTGGCATGGAGAAGTTCAAGGCAAGGTTTTTGGCGAGAGGGTTCTCCTAGAAAGAGGGAGTGGAGTATGAGGAGACATTTTCTCTAGTCACCAAGTATGCTTATATTCGAAATATAATTTCTATTGATTCATTTATGAGGTGAAGGATACATCAGGTGGATGTAAAAAAAAATTTCCTCAATGGGATAATTAAGGAGGAAGTATACATAGAGAAACCACAAGGATTTGAGGTACATGGGAAGGATTCTCATCTATGTTGGATTAAGAAAGCCTTGTACAGACTCAAAGAGGGACCCATGGCATGGTATTCTAGGATTGATGGTTACTTGGAGAGTATAGTATTTACCAAGAGTGAGGCATATCCTAACTTTTACTTCATAGAAGTTGAGGAAGATTAACTAATATTGGTTCTGTACGTAGATGATGTTTTTCTCACAACTGCAGATGAGCTTATTTCAGGGTGAAAAGTATATTTGTCTATTGATTTAAAGATGAAGTAAATCATCTTGATGCAATATTTCTTGGGATTAGAAGTATGGAAGGTATTTGGAGAGATCTTCCTTGGTCAAGGGAAGTATGCATTTGCGATCTTGAGGAAATTTAGGATGGAGGAATGTGTACCAATGGCCACACCTATGGTTACCAATCTGAAGAAGATTGATACTACATATTCAAAGTTGGTGGATCCTAGGGTATACATGAATATGATAGGATCCTTGATGTATTTGGTCAACACTAGGACAAATATATGTCTTGTTGTGAATAGCTTGAGTCAGTTCATGGTGGAGCCAAGGAAAGTGCACTGGATATAAGAAACACACGTTCTTAGGTACTTGAGAAGTACAATCGAGTATGTATTGAGGTATCTTGGAGGATATTGAGTAGAGATGCAGGGATATACATATGCATACTGGGAAGGGAGTGTAGTAGAAAAAAATAACATCGTGGTGTTTCTTCAGCTTGATATCAATAATGATTACTTGGTTCAACATGAAACATGTTTTTTTAAAACTCAGTTCATTAGGCATATGGCAGTGAGTATGGCTAGCTGTGAGGCCATTGCACTTCACAAACTGCTTACAATTTTATTTGATCAGGATTTGGAGCCTACAATGATATACCGTGATAATCAAATCTATATCAAACTATCGGAGAATCTAATATTTCATGATAGGTCCAAGAATATAGATATTGGATATCACTTCATTCATGATAGGATCTAGAAAGGAGAAATGAATCTTGAGTATGTTTCCATATATGAGCAGGTTGAAAATATTATTACCAAACCCTTGCTGAAAGGGAAGTTTGTGTTTTCCAAAGAAAAACTTGGAGTGGTGCAGGATACCTTCCTCGCTAAGAGGGAGTGTTGATGCATTGTAGCATCAGATAGGTATTTTCTTATAGTTTTATGTGTCTAGACATGTGGAAATTGTCCAAAGTATTCTATCCTTGAATTTACTTTTAGTTAAAGGAATTATTAAAGTAATGTTCTTTTAATTAACAAGTTGAGTTGTATTTAAGGAAATACTTTAATTATCATTAGTGAATTAAATAATACTCATTGATATCAAGTGAGGTGAGAAATAATATCAACCATGAATCACTTTGGATATTAGGTCTCAATCATAACTCAATATTATAAAAGGAGGGCTAGGGTGAAGGAGGAAGACACTTTACTTTGTCATATTGATCGAGATAAAAACAAAGTTTACCATCTTAAAGAAGAATGAAGGTAACATTACCTTTGGAGACAATGGGACTTCAAATATGGTTTGAAAGGGAACTATTAGTCTTGAAAATGGAAGGGATAATGTATAAAAGGTTCTATGTGTTGAAGAATTGAAGAAAAATATTCTCAGTGTTAGCGAGATGTGTGATCAAGGACACACAAGTACTTTTGAATCCAAAGAATGTAAGATCAGAAAGGAAAATTTAAGAAATATATTTGCAAAAGTAATCAAAACCCCAAGCAATGTGTATATTCTTGATGAGATTAATAAAGAAAAATGATTCATGGGGAAAACAAATGAATGTTAGTTGTGGCATAAAACAATGGGCCATATGAACTTTGACGACCTGGTAAAAATCAACACCAAAAAAGAAATAAGGGATATGCCAAAGATCACAAAACCATCAAATATGGTTTGTAAATAGTGTCAGCATGGAAAACAATCAAGGGTGATATTCAAGACAAAGGAATATGAAATATCCAAGCCATTGGAACCTATGCATACAAATCCATGTGTACCAAGAAGAACAAACATTTTGCAAGGAGAAAATTGTTTTATGTTAGTTATTGATGATTATACTAGAATGACTTAGGTTTCCTTTCTCAAAAATAAATCCAAGGCAATTGAAAAGTTTAAATCCTTCACATCATTAGTTATGAATGAGACTCACCTGAAAATAAAATGTTTTAGGTTAGATAATAGATGTGAGTTTACATCCAATGACTTTGAAAAATTTTGTGAAGCTCATGGAATAAAAATACATTATTGAACAATAAGATCTCCTCAACAAAATTGAGTGGCTCAAAGGAAAAAAAAAGTTGTGAAATATATTTCTATAATAATGTTATGCGAAGAGGGCTAATGTCTAAGGGTTTTGTTGGTTTATTAATATTTAACCCTGGGTCTTCCAATTGCGTACAAATAAATGATCCCGTTGGGGAATATTGGAGTAGGCTATTTTGGATAAATTTTGGGAGGCGCACAACATTTTTGCAAAGGAGTAGTGTGGAGTGAAAGGAGCTATCACATTATCATAAGTCAATGTGCAACAAATGGGAATTAATTAGGAATTTATGGGACATTTTTTCCACTTTGTAACCATGTTGTAATGGGATTAGTCCTAATGAAATACTATAAATATGTAATGGGTTTTGGATATAAGGTAGTCTAGAATCAAACCTAGATAAATTATCCAATAAATTCAATGGTCAATGAAGAGTTGGCTAGTGGTTTGCATTGTTGGATATTTTGGTTGAGTGTTCGAGTATGAGATGAGTTGAAGATCAATAGAGAGATGTTTGTGCACTGCAACATAGAACGACTTGGGAAGGTTTGGGTTTTTACTGAATATTTATGCATGAGCGCAGTGCACATGAATGTAATGGAGATTATGAATGAATGAATGAGAATAAATTCATTATGGGCGTAGCCGAGTTGAGGGTGAAACACGTTAAAACATTGTGTCATGATGTGTTTCTTATGTGTGTTATGTTTCTGACTGATATGTTGGATGGTTAGTATATATTTGTTTATTGTTTGTTGTTATTCCACAATGATGGTGAATGTTTAGTATTTTGAATATGTCACTGATATATGTTGTTATGATCCTGGACACTTAAGTTAATGTTCAATGAATGAATTTTAAGTGGATTAATGTTTCACACAAGGTATATTTCATGATAATTAAAGTTTGAGTAATGGAAACTGCACACATAATAGATGACTGGATAATGCATAGTATGGTCATGTTGAATACCTCACTTCCCTTCATCACTACAGAAACTTAGTTCATGGATTCCCTCTATATTCCTCGGGTGTGACTTCACCTGCTTGTAGGTGATACCGAAATAAATGGTGGCTAATGGTTTTGTTAGTTTATTAATGTTTAACCCTGGATCTGTCCACTGCTCACCAACAAATGGTTCTGTTGCCGAGAGTGGGATATGCGAATGAGGGGGATGTGGAGGCCTATTAAGGAGGAAATCAAAGAATGGTGGAATACTAAGGTGATTGAGTTTGCAATAGACTAGATTCATAATCCAAGGATTAGTGCAGAAGAATGGTTAGAATGGTATGTTTTACAAATTTGCATGAAAGTTTATTTGCTAATTTTTGAATGTATTAACATAGTGGATCTAGATATTTATTGGACAGACCGGAAGATATAGAACTTTGGTTCCGAGGAATTAGAATCCTGAATTGGTTCAAAATGTGAATACAATAAGTAATAAGAAATCACATGTTGTTGACTACTGCCTGGATAGTGTGTTGGGAGGTTATATTACTGAATTTTCCATAAATTGTACTCAATAATACAACATTGTTGAAAGAGAATTCTTCAAGGGACCGTGCAAAAAATACCTAAAGTAAATATCTTCATGTATTAAGATGTTTTTGTGCGAAAAATGAGTGATGACAATGGAACATAATTTCTAAGAACCTTCTCAAACATAGGGGAACTGGGGGATGACTAGGGAATGATCTGAGTGTAGAAAAGGGATGAAAATAAGGAATAGGGAATGGATGGGCTAAGGATGAGGAGTGAAGACGAGTATGCAAAAAAGGAAGAAATTGGATTATTGCATAGTGGTAAGAGATTTAGATCGAATAAGAAGAGGGTTGTGGTTGACAGAGAAGGGAACCATAGTGAGATCGAGGAAATATACACTGGTGCAATATGCCTAATCAAAGGGACTATGTACATAGAAGAAAAGATCTATCATCTCAGTCCAATAGAAGAATATCCTACTCAAATTGGAATTTTCATAGAACCCATGACCTCATGTGCATCTCCAAGAAATAAGGTAAGATCAAATTTTTTTTCAATTGTAGTTAGTAAAGGAAGTATATATAGCAATGGAAGTAATAAAAGTAGTGGAATTAGTACGTCGAATCATAATCACTTAGTGGTATCAGGAAATAATATTGTGCAGACTAAGCTGGAGAGGGTAGATCCCACCTTAAGGATTCCTCTCTTCCAAGGGGATGGTTCATAAGATCCCAAACAACATATATTCATTTGTGACATAAAATGGAATTTGAGGAACATCCAGGATAATGATGTGAAGATTGTGTAGTTGGAAATGACTTTCAGAGATCGCACATTATTATGGTATATGAAATATCATAATAATACACATGCGAACTAGATGAGGACATTGGTAGAGGTAAGACAAGCTTTGTTGAAAGAATTCCAGAAGCCCAAGTCTTTGTTACGGTGCATTACAAAGTTGAAGGAAATTAAGTAGAT
The DNA here is from genome assembly GCA_009831015.1 of Picea engelmannii. Taxonomy (NCBI): domain Eukaryota; kingdom Viridiplantae; phylum Streptophyta; class Pinopsida; order Pinales; family Pinaceae; genus Picea; species Picea engelmannii. The sequence continues at coordinate 162,912 of ML809212.1, forward strand.
AGTAAATGAACAAGTATGGGACTATGAACAAAGGCTTAAGATATTGAAATACTGATTAATGTTCCATATTCTTGATGAACAACATAAACAAGGGTTTATTGTAGGTTTATTTTTGCATATACGTTGCCCTATGATGAAATGAAATATTGCCACACAGACAGAAGCTCTGGAAATTGTGATGAAATTGGAAGTGTCCCCTATAGGATAGAGTAATGCAGGAATGGCTCAAGTCTAGTCACAACTGGCCTCACTGACTATTCAGTTACAAGATATTATGAAAGGAAAATAAAAACATGAGGGACTATGGTATATCACCTATAAAACATAAGGCCATCATAAATATGAGTGTCCAACATTCCAACAATCCTTGAATATAGGATCCCCTAATACATTAGGATTATGGTGTGAAATTTGAAAGATGGTGGGTCACCACCCTTATAATTTTCCATTGATGCAAAAATACCATAGCATTATGAGGAATTTGTTTTGTAATTTCTGTAAGTCCACCAGAAATGAATAGAAGTATTGTCGTGTGTTGGAATTAGTGAGAGAGTGTGTTATGAGGAAAATCTCTTTATGGCTAGGGTAAACCACAATAAAAGGAAATGACTACAGAAATAAACGCTCTTCTCAAGTATGATATATAAACAAATAAGATAGCAAGACAAGATAAAAGGCCTACCTTTTCCAAACATTCGATGAAGTCCACCATTGAGAAATCGACCCAGAGAAATACACCTTCCACTAGTCCTCAAAAACCCAACAAAGAAAGCATATGGTGATACTATATAATGTTAGCACATTCAATATCATAATCCATTAATAAACATGACAAATACGCCCATGGAATAATAATTCAATATATTTTCAAGATATCAATTGGACGGGAAAAGAGTATTTCTATTAATAAATGATGAAAAAAAGTGAAAATGTTACAGACTTCCATGTCATCACGGTTTGAAACCAAGAAACTAAGTTCCTTCTAGCTAGGCCTCCACCACTTCAATCCTCCATCAAAGGCAAGATCATAAGAGAGAAACAATGAGGTTCTCAATCAATAAGGGAAGATCTTGGGGTCTGAACACTGTGTTCAGACTTAAAGGATAAAGGGATGTGGACTCAATATGAAGTAAATAATTTCTCCATAGTAACTTTGCTCTCAAATTTGAATTCTTTCTCCTCTTTTCATGGCTCCAAATTTGTCCATTTATAGCCTTAAAAATGGAACCGACGGGTCGAGTCAGAATGTTTCCAGTATATGGAAGGCCAAGGATCATAGATCTCCTGTCGTGACATGGAAACCCAACATTAATTTTCATTTTCTGGCACAAATACAGATGTACGCGAGCTATAGTGGAGCAACTTGCATATGTGCATGTTGTATAGTGTGCAAGATGCGTACATGTGGAAAAATATTTATTTTGGCTCTAGATTTATAAACAGGGAAGATAATTCTACATAGGGAAATGGAATAAGGCCCTCTGTGCAAGATTGCATAGGGTGAGGCAAATATTTCAATAAAATAGCGCACTATAGATGCTTATAGAGTTCAAGGTGAAGAAGTAGAAGGAGGAGCCCCACAATTTAGTACTCCCAGAGGAGGTTATAATCAAGGAGTCATAGGAGGATTCAAAGGCTGAGGAAGAGGATGATATCTTTGAGGAAGAGGACCTATCATATGTTACAATTGTAATCAACCTAGACTTTTAGCACATGAATTCCCAAATCAGTGCACAACATGTACATATTGCAGAGCACTAGACCATGTGATGAAAGATTTTCCACAGTTAATAGGAAAATGGTAGGAAAAAGGGAACCAAAAAAAAAAAACTAACCATAACATAAATATGATAGTAGCTTAGGAACACAACAAACAACCTAATATAGAAGAAGTTATGTGCTGAGGAACGAGAACCAAAGTAGATGTGATGGATCAAGGGAATATAATTCACTAGTGGGTAAGGAACACAACAGAGCCATTACCATTGTTTTATCCTAGGAAAGAGAAGGAAACCTGCCAAAAAGAAATAAAATAATTGATGGGAGTACATTGGATAGCATCAAATTTCACTGCATCACCCTTGTATGACAAACCACTAGTGTTTTATATGCCTCCAGTATATGACCATTTAGATAAGAAAGATAAGGTAAGCACATTACAAATTTTCTTAAGAAGTTGCTTAGAATTAATGAAAGATGAAATTTTTTTGAGTAGTCTGCATAGAATGATTGACCATTGTACCCAAGAGAAAGAGAAACATGTCGCACATAAAGAAATTAACTAGGTGCACGGTTAGAAGTGAACAAATAGGGAGTTTAGGATTAATGCACAAATAGGATCTTATGAAATGGACAATATAATTCTAGATATGGGGTTCGATGTAAATGTTATCCCGAGATAGACTTGGGAGACAATGGGCCATCCAAAACTAATTTGTTCTCCTATCCATATGATACAAGTGAACCAACATAATATCATTCTAGGTGGAAGGTTAACATGATTAAGTGTCAATATTGATGGAGTGCACAATGTAGCAGACTTCGAAGTGATTGACATAGTAGATGGAAGTACACCTTATCCAAAACTATTGGGGCTTTATTGGGAATTTGATAATTAGAAAATCATTGATCTAAAGAAAATACAGATGGAATTAAAAGTGGAATACTTGAATTTTATCAGGTCATTAGACCCCACTTAAGGAAGAAGGTATGTAGAACCAACAAAGAGAAAAAAACTTGATAACTTGTATAATATGACTACATGATTGGATGACTATGTAAATCCTATAGCTGAAGGAGTAATTAGTTGGAGGAGTATCATCTCAAGCACGTTAGACTCATAATATGCTCTGGAAATTGGCAACAAAGATTGCATGAAGTGTCGACAAGGAAGTGTGCTCAAATTACCTGTGCATTAAGATGGACTTGAACCGAAATAGTCGAAGCTCCAAGGCATAATGGACTAATACTTGTAGAATATTTTATCAATGAATTTAAAATTTACATTCCATATCTAAAAATACTTTTGGCCCTAGATGTCACACTAAAAGAGACTTTAGCTATGCACAAGGATGGAATAAGAATTTGGTTGCAGTGAAAAAGGTTACTACAAGTAAGATTTAGGACAAAGAATGAAAGTACCATTAAGAAGTATAGTGGATTAAGCTTTCCATCATATCGTGCTATGAAGTGTACTAAGAAATGGATATTGGTACCTAAGAAAGAATGGACACATTTATTTGTGCATACTCTCGACACTACTATGAAGAATTGGTACCTAGAACTAGAAGTGCACAGAGTGACAGGATATTGGGAACAGTTGACCAAGAAATTCAAGGTACCATTCAGTTTTGAAAATAACAATATGTTGATTTAATCAACCTTCAAAGTGATAAATAATAATAAGTTTGCGATAGTGTGACATCCCCAAAAATAAATTATTTTAAGTTTGAAATTTCTTAGGAAAATTATTTTGTTTTTGGAAAATTCGAAATTGGAATTTTTTTGCCATTTTTGGCAATTCCAAATTTTGAATATAGTTAATTGTAATTAATTATTATGCTGTTGGGAAGAGATTTGATTTGACCCAAATAAATACTTGAGTATGAAACTTGTATGAAACAAAATATTTTATAATTAGTGTTGAAGGACGAATGGAACAACCATGTTGAAATCATCTTACCATGACTCCATGAGTGGGGAACATGTTGGAACTACCTCAGGGATGATTATTACAAATGGAAAATCAAGAATTTAATCATTGGCATCCCCTAAAAATCAGGGGTTTGGAAAGCTGCGAAAATTCCCAAGGAGGGAGAAAGACCTAGGCAAAAAAAAGATTTTGGGTATATGGCATATGTGAGGAGGCATGACGATGCCTAGTATTCTAGGGGAAAAGAAATCTAAATATTGTTGTTACAAACACTGCTGGATGAGTGTGAGGCAAAGGGAAAAATACTGAAACTGAAAACATTTGTTGAAGAGGAGTTCTGAGTTAGCCCTCATGGACTCATGGTCAGGCTAGGGGAAGAATGGGACAAATGATTTGGTTGTTCTATTCTAAGGTTGGGAGGAACGTGGTTGTTCCATTTGTTATTCGGAAACCCTTCAAATATTTGATACTATCTTTCTCTGACTGCATGTTGTATGGTTTATTAACTGGTAGAATGTATCTTTTTAATCCTAGATAGTAGTATTACTATGGATGAAACCTGTTTGAAGGTTGTTCGACTTAAAAACTGACAGAATGCCCTAAAAGAATTCTGAATGAATCATTTTTTGTTGGTTTAATTAAAAAATGAATGCTATTGTTGTTATTTGATATATTGACTGAAAGGATACATTTGGTTAAATTTTTGGGAGAGATCATGCTGTAGATTAGACTACTACTATAATGTGATAAACTATAGGATAACCCATGGTCAGTCGTATTTTTATGTAAATCTAACTATGTACAAAATGGAGTTGGGACCGAACTGATATACATGTGTATTTACATTTCTGTGGGTAAATTATACTGCCTTAATACTTACTCGAGACTTCCATTCTCACACTTATTAGAATCAGAATCGGTACGAAATGCTAGGTATGACAGGAAATTTCACGAGATATGTATATAAGTACACACACACATATATGTGTGTGTGTGTGTGTGTGTGTGTTACATATATATATTTAGATACAATCGATAATCTGTACAGAAAATGGGAATTGATCATTTACAACAAGAATAGTAACACATATGCATATGCCCCTTCATATACTACCTAGTTAATAGATTGTTCCAACAGTTGTGTAACCTCAACCATGAAAACGTAATCCTAGACATTGAAAGCCGACAATTTTTTTCGAAACAGAGAATCTGGGACCCTTTTTCTCCCATGTATTATGTAATATGATAAGATTCGAAACAACTCGTCCCAATCTCTGTACAATCAAACAACAATGAGATAAAGGAAAAACCAATAGCTCTATCGATACAACTAAGTTTTCTAGAAGACATAATCGTATCAGAAATGATTAAAAAAAAAGAAATCATATAAGTTCGATCAATTAAATTAATTGTTAAATAACGTATCCACAAAGATGGAATTAAAATCACTGTAAATCACTATATTTCATTTAAGGTATATAAGAGAGAAGACCCGTGACCCAAATGTTAGCTATACTCTTTTCAAATCCGAAATTAAAAGTATGACAAAATTTACACAAGACCTGTGATATGGTTCCCAATAAAGGATAGCATTTCAACTTTACATTCATTGTACTAACAATAGTCGGAATGAGAATTGTACATATCCAACATGAAAATCTAGACTGGCACCTAGGATTCCATGGTTTTAAATCTAGAGCGATAAGATCTGAGAATGTTGTAAAGGAACCCGAGTACCTTTTGTACGAGGGTACACCTAGAATCCCAAAGCCCTCAGACGCTCCAACCCTGTAAGGGAACAAATAATATCATTGAGTAATGATAGAATTTAATTATGAAAAATTCACTTCAAATCTCAGATTTAATTAACTAAAAGAGGGGATTACATAACATTTTAAATCATACTTAACTTGGGGTCATGGCGATGGTCGCATTGTCTCCACGCAGTCGACGAAGTCATCCCCAGACTAGGAGGGAGAAGTGGGCCGAGGTCGACCTGATGGTTACCCTCGCAAAGACCAAGGATCCCATCCTTAGGTCGCATTAATCAATTCCATGAATTCTTATATCGGAAGGAAAAATCAAAGAGAACCTTCTAATAATTAAAATGAACAAGACGTATAGAGCAAAATGTATTTCAACACTTTACACAAAATTCACCTAGAATAATACTTATGCTGAATACCTTTCGTAAATGGTGGTTTCCACCCTCAAAATGATAATAATAGAATCATAACAATAAGTTGTTTTAGATTCATGTATTGCTTATACAAAGTGTTTTCCTTATGAATCATTCGGGATTCAGGTTAACTACTCTACTGTATGAAAGTTACAGAAATCCCTTTTGCACGTTTGACGAGCGGGTGGCCTGTCAAGATTCACCAAACTAAAAACACTCAGAGGTAGGATCCTCAGTAGGGTTTCTACCCTATCCGAGTTTATTCAGGGATTAATACTTCTGCATGTACATAAAAGGATTCAAAAACTAAATAATATTAACTATTGGCTAAGGTTAAACCCTAGAAACGAATAGAGGGACACTGTGAAACCTTAAGTAAGTGTATCCTTGTGACCCCACTAAGAGGACTGTTTAGGAATGTAGGTACTGGGGTAATGGGTATCGTAAGGGTCGAAAGGCTTGAATACAACCACTAGTGAATACTACCTTCCTCGAAGTAAGTTTAACCCCAAGAGTTATGAAATAATGGCAGCTATAGGAAAGATTTATTTAATAAGAAATCATAATCAGAGTTCCAGCACAAAACTTCTCCCACTGTACTAAAGAACCAAACCTCATTTAATAACCAGAACATAGTGTTAAAGAAATATTACCAGGGAGGGTGAATGGTGATGTCGTTCCACCTGGTAACCTTTTCCCCAAATC
>ML809212.1:169547-190758 GCA_009831015.1 Picea engelmannii
AATGCGATAGTTGAAGAAGCAGCTAATTTGTAGTTCAAGACAGACTGTCAGTTCCTGAAAGAAGCAACTAATTTGTAGTTAAAGACAGACTGGCAGCTCCTGAAATGTTTGTAAGTGCAGCAAAATGAACGGCTTTATGAATCAATGCCCGTGTGTTCATTCCGGCCCCGAAAAGCAAGCATGAGGCAGGCACGGCATTGCCACTGAAAAGTTTCATTAATAAGCAACAATGGCTGATTAGAATTTTACCGGGTAATTGTTTTTAGAATGGCTTATTGAATGGAGTAGGTTAACTTGGGAGTAAACAGGTAAATTTGGGTAAAATTCAGATTTTCAGGGTTAGTTGAATTTCGTATGGATCAAAGTTTCCTTGCTAATTTTAAACCAATCTATATACTCAGAAAATGAATAAATGCTTAGTGTGTTAATTTCGTCCCAAAAATCAACCAAGAAGCAGCATGGCATTGACATTGACAAGCTTCATTGATCATTGAATTTTAATATAGGCATTGACATTGACAAGCTTCATTGATCATTGAATTTTAATATAGATTTTTGACAGGCTAATTGTTGCGGTAGAGTGACGAAACCATTGGGTTGCTTTTACTTTTCCACCCTGATCATTGAATTTCAATATAGATTTTTGACCGGCCAATTGTTGCGGTAGAGTCAGGAAGCCATTAGGTTGCTTTTACTTTTCCACCCTATCCAATGCAATTATAATCATGCTGCCGCCTGAAAAAAGTCGTTTTCTAAATATTTACACCATTAAACGTAACAGACTTTTGAAGAGAAACAGCGGTTTTTTTGGGTTCAAATCGTTGACCATGGAAATCAACTGTTGTACCGACCAACGAAATTTGTACATTTCAAATAAATAGAGAAACGACTAGTGAGCGGGTTTTACGGGTTTTACTTTTCGCATAGTTTAAACGTTTTAGGTTTTTAATAATTTTTGGCCATCATTCAAATCTAATCTGATCATATAATTTAATTATTTAGTTGATTATATTTTAAAATACAGTATGAGTGGATTTAATGGTTAAGTACATGTGTTTTCTCTTAAAAAGTTATAAGTTCAAATCCACAAGGGATAGGGTATGTATATCTCCTACACCAAAGGAAAGATCCCTTATCTTACAAATAAGAAGTCTCATACACCAATTTGATGTGCCTTGATCGTAACCTTAAAAATAAATTATTATTATTATATGAACAAATATAATTAAAAAACGAAAAAAAACACGTTTTTATATTACTGTCCTTATTTTCCTCAGTATCTAAATGAAATTATCGTACTGTCGCCTTCCAAAAGCCGTTTTCTAAATATTTATAGTATTAATTTGGCCGACTTTGGAACACAAAAGCCCGTTTTCTTTTTTGAGAATCGGAGACACTAGAAATCCACTCTGCTGTACCGACAAATGAAGAGAGTGTAGATTTCCAGTAAATCGACAAACGTGTAGCAATCAAAACATAAACAAATATATCGTTGAATCGTTTTTCAATATCATCGACCACGAGTATCGAGTGCTTGAAAACGCAAACTAAGTTTGGTGAAACACGTAGCCGCAATGTTTTGAGTCAATTCAAATTTGCTCGAAAATCTGAAGTTTTGAGGATCTCGCTCAATTCCATCTGAAAATATTTTGGACTAAAATTCCACCGAGAAAAGTGTTTGGATTATAATTGTACACAAAACTGTCAATAAATATTGCTTCTGTTTTTGGTCAATTCAAAATTGCTCGAAAGTCTGAAGTTATGGGTTTTTGGTCAATTCAAAATTGCTCGAAAGTCCGAAGTTATGGGTCAGTTCGAATTTCCTCATGCAAAATTCTACCCTTCAAAGATTTTGGAGCAAAATTCCATCGAGAAAAGAAAAGAGTTCGGATTATAATTGTACACACAAATTTCAACAAATCATGTTTATCATGACGATCGTGTTTTTGGAAAAAATGTGACTCAACTTCTCATAATCTGTTGTAGGCATGGGAAATTGATGCTTAGGTCGGGACACGGATCATTTCAAATCTTTCTAATAGTATTCCTCCTTGACATATGAGAGACAGGCCCTTTCAAATTAGGATAACTTTGACATATCTTAATTCCTCCTGGACAGGAACAAAGTTATCCTAATTTGCAATTAGTATCAAGGAGATCTTTTCAAGCTCTCATACGAAGAAAATAAGTTGGTTGCACTAAGCATGTTGAAGATATGATGGAAATGGAGAAGGGTATTTTTTGTAAACAACAAATAAAGACGAATACCAGAAATGTTGGGAATGAACGCACTTGATTGATTTAATATTAATTATTTAAATACTACATCATTGACAGTCCTTTATGATATGCGCTTAGAATCCATATATATATATATATATATATATATATATATATATATATATATATATAGCCCCAATGATAGATGGGTTCCTTTACGAATTACCTGTGATTAGTGATAATTCCAATCCTTTTACCTAACAAAGTTTGAGTAACAAGATCATGTGTTAACTTTGAATTAACTAAAAGATGCTCCAACGAACCTCCTCTTGGACGATAAGCTAATTGTAATAATACAGTTGGAGTGTACGAGTTCCCACTCGTCGAGTCAGAGAGGGATTCATTTACTTTGCAATGCATTGGTGTGAAAAGAGCGGTCTACTGTCAAAAGGGAGTTAAGGCTATGTATCTACCATTTAATGGAAGTTCTATGTGTGCGAATTGCGATGCTTTCACCTGGCTCTTCATTGATTCCAGTCACGCCAGCTTCGTCCTTGTCACAAGGCTAAACCGTCCTTTGTACCTTCAGCATTTAACTCAGTAGTTAAATTTCCTTTTAAAGTTTTAATGTGTTTATTGTTTTCATTCTGGAGTTTTTCGAGAGGCTGTGCGTATTATTTTCTCACTGGAGCATGCTTTCGATTTGGGGAAAACGTTACCAAGTGGAACGACATCACCATTCGCCCCCCCTGGTAAGATTTATTTAACACTATGTTCTGGTTATTAAATGAGGTTTGGTTTTTTAGTGCAGTGGGAGAAATTTTGTGCTGGAACTCTGATTATGATTTCTTCTGAAATAAATATTTCATGTAGCTGCCATTCTTTCTTAACTCTCGCGGTTAAACTTACTTCGACGAAGGCAGTCTTCCTTGGTGGTTGTCTTCAAGACTTTCGATACCCATTACCCCAGTACCTACATTCCCGAACAGTCCTCTTAGCGGGGTCGCAAAGCTACACTTACTTAAGGTTTCGCAGTGTCCCTCTATTCGTTTCTAGTGTTTAACCTTAGACAATAGTTAATGTTATTTAGTTTTTGAATCCCTATATGTCCACGCCGTAGTTTTAATCCCTGAATAAACTCTGATAGGGTATAAACCCTACTGAGGATCCTACCTCTAAGTGTTTTTACTTAGGTGAATCCTGACAGGCCACCTGCTAGCCGAACGTGCAAAAGGGATTTCTGTAACTTTCATACAGTAGAGTGGTTACCCTGAATCCCTAATGATTTGTAAGGAAAAGACTTTGTATAAGAAATATACGAATCTAAGGAAACTTCTTGTTATGATTCTATTATTATATATTTGAGGGTGGAAACCACCATTTACAAAAGGTATTCGACATAAGTATTATTGTGGGTGAAGATTGTGTAAAGTTATGAAATACATTTCACTTTGTACTTCTTGTTCATTTTAATTATTAGAATGTTCTCTTTGATTTTTCCTTCTGGCATAAAAATTTATGGAATTGATTAACGTGACCTAATGATGGGATCCTTGGTCTTTTCTAGGGTACCCATCAGGTCGACCTCGACCCACTTCTCCCTCCCAGTTTGGGGGTGAATTCGTCGACTGCATGGAGACAATGTGACCGTCACCATGACCCCAAGTTGAGTATGATTTCAAATTTTATGCAATCCCCTCTTTTAGTTAATTAAATCCGAGATTTAAAGTGAAGTTTTCCTAATTAAATTCTATTGTTACTCACTGATATTATTTTTCCGCTTATAGGGTTGGAGCACCCGAGGGCTTTGGGATTCTAGGCATACCCTCGTACACAAGGTACTCGGGTTCCTTTACGACATTCTCAGATCTTATCGCTCCAGATTTAAAACCATGGAATCCTAGGTACTAGTCTAGATTTTCATGCAGGATATGTACAATTCTCGTTCAGACTATTGTTAGTACAATGAATGTAAAGTTGAAACGTTATCCTCTATTGGGAACCATATCGTGTAAATTTTGGCATACTTTTAATTTCGGATTTGAAAAGAGTATAACTAACATTTGGGTTAGGGGTATTCTCTCTTATATAGCTTAAATGAAATATAGTGATTTACAGTGACTTTAATTCCATCTTTGTGGATACGTTATTTAGCAATTAATTGAATTGATCGAACTTACATGATTTTTTTTTTTTAAACGTTTATGATATGATTATGTCTTCCAGAAAACTTAGTTTTATCATTAGCGTTATTGGTTTTTCCTTTATCTCATTGTTGTATGATTGTACAGAGATTGGGACGAGTTGTTTCGAAACTTATCATATTACATAATACATGGGAGAAAAAGGGTTCCAGATTCTCTGTTTCGAAAAAAAAAATCGTCTTTTAATGTCTAGCATTACGTTTTCATGGTTGAGGTTACACAATTGTTGGAATAGTCTATTGACTAGGTAGTATATGAAGGGGCATATGTATATGTGTTACTATTCCTGTTGTAAACGATCAATTCATGTTTTCCTATATGTCTGTACATATTATCGACTTTATCTAGATATATATATGTACTTCTATACATATCTCGTGAAATTTTCTGTCATACCTAGCATTTCGTACTGATTTTGATTCTAATAAGTGCGAGAACGGAAGTCTCGAGTAAGTATTAAGGCTCTGTAATTTATCCATAGAAATGTAGATACACATGTATATCAGTTCGGTCCCAACACCATGTTGTACACAGTTAGATTTAGATAAAAATATGACGGACCATGGGTTATCCTGTAGTTTATCACATTATAGCATAGTCTAATCTACAACATGAACTCTCCCAAAAATTTAACTGGATGTATCCTTTAAGTTAATATATCAAATAACAACAATAAAATTCGTTCAGTAATTAAACCAACAAAAAATGATTCATTCATAATTCATTTAGGGAATTCTATCAGTTTTTAAGTCCAACAACATTCGAACAGGTTTCATCCATAGTAATACTACTATCTAGGATTAAAAAGATGCATTCTACTAGTTAATAAACCGTACAACATGCAGTCGAAGAAACATAGTATGGCATCTCTGAAGGGTTGCCGAATAACAAATGGAACAACCACGTTCCTCCGAACCTTAAAACAAAGCAACCAAATCACTTGTCTCGTTCTCCCCCTACCCTGACCATGAATCCATAAGGGCTAACTCGGAACTCCTTTTCAAAAAATATTTCCAGTTTCAGTCTTCTTCCCTTTGCATCACACTCAGGCAATAGTGTTCATAACAACAAGAGTTAGATTTCTTTCCCCCCAACATACTAGGCAGCGTCCTGCCTCCTCACATATGTCATATATCCAAAATCCTTTTTTTGCCTAGGTCTTTCTCCCTCCTTGGGAATTTTCATAGCTTTCTAAATCCCTAATTTTCAGGGGCTGCCAATGGCCAATTTATTGATTTTCCATTTGTAACAATCAACCCTGAGGTAGTTCCAACATGTTTCCCACTCATGGAGTCATGGTGAGTTGATTTCAACATGGTTATTCCATTTGTCCTTCAACAATAATTATAAAATATTTTGTTTCATACAAGTGTCATAGTCAAGTAGTTAGTTGGGTCAAATGAGGTCTCTTCCCAACAGTCATAATCATTAATTACAATTAACTAAATTCAAAATTTGGAATTGCCAATAATGGAAAAAAAATTCTAATTTCGAATTTACCAAAAACAGAATAATTTTCCTAAGAAATTTAAAACTTAAAATAATTTATTTTTGTGGATGTCACATCCTTTCCCCCTTCAATAAAACATTTTCTTCAAATCTCCAAATCTCCCTCCAACTCACAGGGTTGGATGAGATTTCTGCAAATCTCCCTCAAACTCCCAACTGGCCTCCTCAGGGCTAAAGTGCTTCCATTGCACCTTTACATGAGCGAAGACTCTATTCTGAAGTGGTATTTCTCTCTGGTCCAGAATGCGCAGACGTTCTTTCTGGAACTCACATTTTGGTTCCACCTACACCAAGTTCCAATCGATCATATGAGTAGGTTCATGAACATAATTCTTTAACAAAGAAACATGAAATACATTATGAATTTTTTTATTGGTTGGAAGTGCAAGCTAGCATTCTATGGGTCCAATTCGAGCTAGTATCTCAAAGGGCCCATAAAACCTGGGTGCCAACTTGGCACAGTTCCCTAGCTTTAGTGAACTTTTTTGGGCTTTGACTTTTAAGTAAACATGGTCTCCCACTTGAAACTCCAAGTGTCTTATTTTTTAGTCTGCATAACTCTTGTGTCTGTACTGTACCTCTTTTAAGTTCGATTGTACCTTTCTTACCCTACTCTCCATTTCCTGGAGCATTTATAGTCCAACCACGAGTCTGTCAACTGGGTTATCCCAGCTAATTGGAGTTGTACACTTTTTTCCATACAGTACGTCGAAGGGGATCATTTTAGCCAAAGTTTGGTACCCATTGTTGTATGCAAATTCTACCAAGTGTAGGTAATCTTTCCACTTTCTTGGTTTTGTTCTGATGTACATGCGGAGCATATCTTCTACTATCTGGTTTGTTTATTCAGTCTGGCCATCCATTTGTGGATGATAACTCGTGTTGAAATTCAAGTTAGTATTTAGCCCTACAAACAATTCTTTCCAAAAAGAAGATGTAAATTTTATGCCTCTATCGGAAATCACCATTTTAGGAATTCCATGCAACCTAAAAATTTATTTCATGAATATTTTCGTGATGTTAATATCTTTAAAAGTAGACTTTACAGGAATAAAGTGTGAAGACTTACTGAGTTTATCGATTACCACCATAATATAATCATTTTGTTTCTGAGTTCTAGGAAAACCTGTAATGAAGTCCAGTGATATAGTCTCCCATTTCGAATCCAGCACAGGTAATGGATGTAATAAGCTGGCTGGATGTTGGTGTTCGTCTTTTACCTGATGACAATCCTGACACTTACCTAAGTATTCTGCTATTTCACCCTTCATATTAGGCCAATAAAATAACTTTCTTAGTGTTGTTATCATTTTTTGGTATCCTGGATGACAAAAATATGGTTTCTTATGTACTTCGTCCAAGACTGTTATCTTTAATTTTGCTAAATCTGGTATGTATATCATGTTTTTAAACCGTAGTAAACCATTATTATCCAAACTCAGGTCTGCTTTGTCTAAATTTTCTGTAGTGTTTTGTACTTCTGCCACTCTCTTTGTGCAATTTTCATCATTATTACCTACAGTCTTTATCCTCTGCTCAAGATCGCTTCCTGCCCTGCTAATGTTTATTTCAAACAACCCATGAACTCTTTTGCTCAAAGCATTAGCTACCTTGTTTTCCTTACCCTTGATATATCTTACCTCAAAATCAAATTCGCTCAAGAAGGCTAGGCATATTGCTTGCCTTGCATTAAGGTTTGGCTGACTAAAAAAAAAAATTACATCGTTGTTGTTAGTCAATAACATAAACTTTCTACCCATTATGTAGTGTTGCCACCTTTTTAAGTTGTGTATTACAGTTGCCAATTCTAAGTCATGAGTGATGTAGTTTCGCTCGTGTTCCTTTAGTTTTAGGGAATCATAGCAAATAACATGCCCTTATTGGGTTAGAACACCACCTATCCCTTCTTTAATTCCATCTACACAGACGATGAAGTCTTTGTCCGGGTCTGCTACCTTTAAAATGGGTGCGGTTGTTAACAATTCCTTTAATTTATTGAAACTGTCTTGAAATTTCTATGACCAGTTAAACTTGGTCCCCTTCATTTGTAATGATGTGATAGGGTGAGTAATTTTGGAAAATCCCTCTATAAATCTGTGGTAATATCCGGTGATTCCCATGAATGACCGAATATCCGTTACATCCTTAGGTACCAGCCATTCCATGACGGATCTTATTTTCTCAGGGTCGACCAAAATGCATTCTGCCGATATTACATGTCCTAGGTACTGTATTTTCTTTTGATAAAAATCACACTTATCAAATTTATCACATAGTTTGTGCTTCCTCAAAGTTTGTAGAACTATTCTTAATTTCTCTTCCTCCTCTTCTTCTGTTTTAGAAGATACTAGAATATCGTCAATAAATACCAACATGAACTTGTCCAAATAGTCACTGAAAATACTATTTATTAAACACATAAATGTGGTTGGCACGTTACTGAGTCCGAAAGGTATAATTACAAATTCATAATGTCGATATCTTGTTCGAAAAGTTGTTTTTCTTATGTCCTCATCACTTATCCTAACTTGGTGATATCCAGATCGTAAATCCAACTTCGAAAAGATCTTTGCCCCACCTACTTGATCAAACAGATCATTCATCCTAGGTAAGGGGTACTTGTTCTTAATAGTCATTTTGTTTAATTGTCTATAATTGATACATAGTCTTAGAGTGTCGACTTTCTTTTTCACAAACAGGACTAGTGCTCCCCATGGTGAAACACTTGGTCTGATATACTCTTTATCCAATAATTCTTGTAGTTAAATTTTTAGTTATGTCAATTTCGACAAACTCATTTGGTAAGGTGCTTTAGAGATAGGGGTTGAACCAGGTAGCAGGTCGATAGAAAAGTCTATCTCCCTTCTAGGGGGTAATTCAGGTATTTCATTAACAAACACGTCTCTGAATTCATGTAGAACAAAAAATTCCTCCAGTTTGGGTTTATCTTCTTTTTCTAACAGGTTTGTTACTTGGATGGTGTAAACTTCACAATCCTTTCTCACACATTTCTTGAATTGCATTGCTCAAACTTGTCTAATTGTTACTAATTTTTTTATACCTTGAGTTGTCCTAGCGGTGTCATTTTCGTCTTTATACTTAAGTGTCTTTTCATAGCAATCTAGCACTTCTTTATTCCTTTCTAGCCAATCCATTCCAATAATTATATCATAAGATCCTAGCAGTAGAATGTTCAGATTTGTCCTTATGTTTTGACCACCTAAGTTGAACTCATAATCAAAGATAAACTCAACCACTTTCCTTTTTGTTCTTGTTTCTAGTTGTACTAGCCATGATTTTGCATGTCTCATTTTCTTAATTTTATTTGACTCTACTACACCAGGAGTGATATAACTTAACGTAGCTCCCAAATCAATTAAAATAGAAATTCGAGTGTTATTGATTTTACCTTCAATTTCCACCACAGAGGACTAGTGGTTATCTTGTCGACCATCCATGATTGCATTTATCCGATGCAAGCTTCTTCCCACATCTCCCACCTTTGAGGCCTCCTGCAAATTGTGAACAACAGTTCTGGTTGTTGAATTTAAACATGGACAATTCCTCCTTAGATGGGGTTCTCCACATTCCCTAAACTTTAATGGTTCACGAGGACTGTCCTAAAACTTCTTTGTTCCTAGATTTATCAGTTTACCATTTCCTTGCATATTTGGATTTTTGGAGTGAAAATATTTTCTTGGAAAGATTTTTTTTGTGTTCCGATAAGGAGTTGGCTGGTATCCCTTCTTCTGTTGGTTCAGTCAGTTTTGTTTCTTATCCTTCCAAGCTTTGGAAAAATATGTATGTTGTTTGTATTGGTCGTAACACATTCGAGCTTTCCTGAATACTTCACTCAAGGACTTGGGGTTATCAAACTCGATTTTGTCCTTGTAAGACTATGGTAAACAACTTAGGAACCGCTGGATTTTTACTTTGTCCTCCCAGATATAAGGTATGAACCTTAGTAATTGTAGGAATTTTTTTATCAGATCCTTCATAGCCATTTGACCAAGTTTTAGACAGGTACTGTTTCTTGAAATATTTCTTAAAGTCTTCTCATTCCATTTGTTTCTCTTTTAGGCCCTTGATCAATTTCAGATCTTGCCACCAAATGATGGCTTTTCCTTTCAGGTTACAGATAGAAATTCTGACCTTCATATTGCTGGAATAGTTGTAGATCTGGAAGTACTTCTTGATGTCTAATAACCATGCCTCATCTTCCTCCCCTGTCTTGGATTCTCCATCAAAGGTAGCGGGTTTGATTTTCTTAAATTCTCCCTCAAGGTGATCTACCTATTTCCTTTTTCTGTCTGTTTTTGTTTTATCTTCAGTTGAAGGTGTACCTTCAGATGAGTTGTCCCCTTTTTCTTCTTTAGGACCATAATTCATGTAGGCCCTTTTACTGACCTATTCTTCTTGGTTATCGTCCTTTCGACTTTTCTTTGTCACTATACTACACAACAAGACCTCACTTATTTCCTGTTGTTCCTGCTGTGCCTTCTTCAGTTTCTCATTGTCTGCTTTGAAGACTTATAGCTCAACAATGAGATTCCTCATCATTTCCAGAACTTCAGTAGGTGAGATTTCGTCACTATTTTGTCTCAAATCTTCAGGAGGTCCTTGTGCAGGATTTCCTTCAAGTCTGATTTCTGTATCATCCTGGGCTGCCATGATTAACACAAAACATAAAAGAGTTTTTTGTTTGTAACAACAGTTGGAGTGTACGAGTTCGCACTCATAGAGTCACAGAAGGAGTCATTTACTTTGCAATGTATTGATGTGAAAATAGAGGTCTACTGTCAAAAGAGAGTTAAGGCTCTGTATCTTCCATTTAATGACAGCTCTGTGTGTGCGAATTACGATTCTTTCACCTAGATATTCATTCATTTTAGTCACGCTAGCTCGAACCTCGTCACATAGCTAAACAATTCTTCGTACCTTCAACATTTAACTCAGTAGTTAGGGTTCCTCTAAGGATTTTAACATGTTTACTGTTTTCAATGTGGAGTCTTTCGAGAGGCTCTACGTATTATTTTCTCACTAGAGCATGTTGTTGATTTGGGGAAAAGGTTACCAGGTGGAACGACATCACCATTCACCCTCCCTGGTAATATTTCTTTAACACTATGTTCTGGTTATTAAATGAGGTTTGGTTCTTTAGTACAGTGGGAGAAGTTTTGTGCTGGAACTCTGATTATGATTTCTTATTAAATAAATCTTTCCTATAGCTGCCATTATTTCATAACTCTTGGGGTTAAACTTACTTCGAGGAAGGTAGTATTCACTAGTGGTTGTATTCAAGCCTTTCGACCCTTACGATACCCATTACCCCAGTACCTACATTCCTAAACAGTCCTCTTAGTGGGGTCACAAGGATACACTTACTTAAGGTTTCACAGTGTCCCTCTATTCGTTTCTAGGGTTTAACCTTAGCCAATAGTTAATATTATTTAGTTTTTGAATCCTTTTATGTACATGCAGAAGTATTAATCCCTGAATAAACTCGGATAGGGTAGAAACCCTACTGAGGATCCTACCTCTGAGTGTTTTTAGTTTGGTGAATCTTGACAGGCCACCCGCTCGTCAAACGTGCAAAAGGGATTTCTGTAACTTTCATACAGTAGAGTAGTTAACCTGAATCCCGAATGATTCATAAGGAAAACACTTTGTATAAGCAATACATGAATCTAAAACAACTTATTGTTATGATTCTATTATTATCATTTTGAGGGTGGAAACCACCATTTACGAAAGGTATTCAGCATAAGTATTATTCTAGGTGAATTTTGTGTAAAGTGTTGAAATACATTTTGCTCTATACGTCTTGTTCATTTTAATTATTAGAAGGTTCTCTTTGATTTTTCCTTCCGATATAAGAATTCATGGAATTGATTAATGCGACCTAAGGATGGGATCCTTGGTCTTTGCGAGGGTAACCATCAGGTCGACCTCGGCCCACTTCTCCCTCCTAGTCTGGGGATGACTTCGTCGACTGCGTGGAGACAATGCGACCATCGCCATGACCCCAAGTTAAGTATGATTTAAAATGTTATGTAATCCCCTCTTTTAGTTAATTAAATCTGAGATTTGAAGTGAATTTTTCATAATTAAATTCTATCATTACTCAATGATATTATTTGTTCCCTTACAGGGTTGGAGCGTCTGAGGGCTTTGGGATTCTAGGTGTACCCTCGTACAAAAGGTACTCGGGTTCCTTTACAACATTCTCAGATCTTATCGCTCTAGATTTAAAACCATGGAATCCTAGGTGCCAGTCTAGATTTTCATGTTGGATATGTACAATTCTCATTCCGACTATTGTTAGTACAATGAATGTAAAGTTGAAATGCTATCCTTTATTGGGAACCATATCACAGGTCTTGTGTAAATTTTGTCATACTTTTAATTTCGGATTTGAAAAGAGTATAGCTAACATTTGGGTCACGGGTCTTCTCTCTTATATACCTTAAATGAAATATAGTGATTTACAGTGATTTTAATTCCATCTTTGTGGATACGTTATTTAACAATTAATTTAATTGATCGAACTTATATGATTTCTTTTTTTTTAATCATTTCTGATACGATTATGTCTTCTAGAAAACTTAGTTGTATCGATAGAGCTATTGGTTTTTCCTTTATCTCATTGTTGTTTGATTGTACAGAGATTGGGACGAGTTGTTTCGAATCTTATCATATTACATAATACATGGGAGAAAAAGGGTCCCAGATTCTCTGTTTCGAAAAAAATTGTCGGCTTTCAATGTCTAGGATTACGTTTTCATGGTTGAGGTTACACAACTGTTGGAACAATCTATTAACTAGGTAGTATATGAAGGGGCATATGCATATGTGTTACTATTCTTGTTGTAAATGATCAATTCCCATTTTCTGTACAGATTATCGATTGTATCTAAATATATATATGTAACACACACACACACACACACACACATATATGTGTGTGTGTACTTATATACATATCTCGTGAAATTTCCTGTCATACCTAGCATTTCGTACCGATTCTGATTCTAATAAGTGTGAGAATGGAAGTCTCGAGTAAGTATTAAGGCAGTATAATTTACCCACAGAAATGTAAATACACATGTATATCAGTTCGGTCCCAACTCCATTTTGTACATAGTTAGATTTACATAAAAATACGACTGACCATGGGTTATCCTATAGTTTATCACATTATAGTAGTAGTCTAATCTACAGCATGATCTCTCCCAAAAATTTAACCAAATGTATCCTTTCAGTCAATATATCAAATAACAACAATAGCATTCATTTTTTAATTAAACCAACAAAAAATGATTCATTCAGAATTCTTTTAGGGCATTCTGTCAGTTTTTAAGTCGAACAACCTTCAAACAGGTTTCATCCATAGTAATACTACTATCTAGGATTAAAAAGATACATTCTACCAGTTAATAAACCATACAACATGCAGTCAGAGAAAGATAGTATCAAATATTTGAAGGGTTTCCGAATAACAAATGGAACAACCACGTTCCTCCCAACCTTAGAATAGAACAACCAAATCATTTGTCCCATTCTTCCCCTAGCCTGACCATGAGTCCATGAGGGCTAACTCAGAACTCCTCTTCAACAAATGTTTTCAGTTTCAGTATTTTTCCCTTTGCCTCACACTCATCCAGCAGTGTTTGTAACAACAATATTTAGATTTCTTTTCCCCTAGAATACTAGGCATCGTCATGCCTCCTCACATATGCCATATACCCAAAATCTTTTTTTTGCCTAGGTCTTTCTCCCTCCTTGGGAATTTTCGCAGCTTTCCAAACCCCTGATTTTTAGGGGATGCCAATGATTAAATTCTTGATTTTCCATTTGTAATAATCATCCCTGAGGTAGTTCCAACATGTTCCCCACTCATGGAGTCATGGTAAGATGATTTCAACATGGTTGTTCCATTCGTCCTTCAACACTAATTATAAAATATTTTGTTTCATACAAGTTTCATACTCAAGTATTTATTTGGGTCAAATCAAATCTCTTCCCAACAGCATAATAATTAATTACAATTAACTATATTCAAAATTTGGAATTGCCAAAAATGGCAAAAAAATTCCAATTTCGAATTTTCCAAAAACAAAATAATTTTCCTAAGAAATTTCAAACTTAAAATAATTTATTTTTGGGGATGTCACACTATCGCAAACTTATTATTATTTATCACTTTGAAGGTTGATTAAATCAACATATTGTTATTTTCAAAACTGAATGGTACCTTGAATTTCTTGGTCAACTGTTCCCAATATCCTGTCACTCTGTGCACTTCTAGTTCTAGGTACCAATTCTTCATAGTAGTGTCGAGAGTATGCACAAATAAATGTGTCCATTCTTTCTTAGGTACCAATATCCATTTCTTAGTACACTTCATAGCACGATATGATGGAAAGCTTAATCCACTATACTTCTTAATGGTACTTTCATTCTTTGTCCTAAATCTTACTTGTAGTAACCTTTTTCACTGCAACCAAATTCTTATTCCATCCTTGTGCATAGCTAAAGTCTCTTTTAGTGTGACATCTAGGGCCAAAAGTATTTTTAGATATGGAATGTAAATTTTAAATTCATTGATAAAATATTCTACAAGTATTAGTCCATTATGCCTTGGAGCTTCGACTATTTCGGTTCAAGTCCATCTTAATGCACAGGTAATTTGAGCACACTTCCTTGTCGACACTTCATGCAATCTTTGTTGCCAATTTCCAGAGCATATTATGAGTCTAACGTGCTTGAGATGATACTCCTCCAACTAATTACTCCTTCAGCTATAGGATTTACATAGTCATCCAATCATGTAGTCATATTATACAAGTTATCAAGTTTTTTTCTCTTTGTTGGTTCTACATACCTTCTTCCTTAAGTGGGGTCTAATGACCTGATAAAATTCAAGTATTCCACTTTTAATTCCATCTGTATTTTCTTTAGATCAATGATTTTCTAATTATCAAATTCCCAATAAAGCCCCAATAGTTTTGGATAAGGTGTACTTCCATCTACTATGTCAATCACTTCGAAGTCTGCTACATTGTGCACTCCATCAATATTGACACTTAATCATGTTAACCTTCCACCTAGAATGATATTATGTTGGTTCACTTGTATCATATGGATAGGAGAACAAATTAGTTTTGGATGGCCCATTGTCTCCCAAGTCTATCTCGGGATAACATTTACATCGAACCCCATATCTAGAATTATATTGTCCATTTCATAAGATCCTATTTGTGCATTAATCCTAAACTCCCTATTTGTTCACTTCTAACCGTGCACCTAGTTAATTTCTTTATGTGCGACATGTTTCTCTTTCTCTTGGGTACAATGGTCAATCATTCTATGCAGACTACTCAAAAAAATTTCATCTTTCATTAATTCTAAGCAACTTCTTAAGAAAATTTGTAATGTGCTTACCTTATCTTTCTTATCTAAATGGTCATATACTGGAGGCATATAAAACACTAGTGGTTTGTCATACAAGGGTGATGCAGTGAAATTTGATGCTATCCAATGTACTCCCATCAATTATTTTATTTCTTTTTGGCAGGTTTCCTTCTCTTTCCTAGGATAAAACAATGGTAATGGCTCTGTTGTGTTCCTTACCCACTAGTGAATTATATTCCCTTGATCCATCACATCTACTTTGGTTCTCGTTCCTCAGCACATAACTTCTTCTATATTAGGTTGTTTGTTGTGTTCCTAAGCTACTATCATATTTATGTTATGGTTAGTTTTTTTTTTTTGGTTCCCTTTTTCCTACCATTTTCCTATTAACTGTGGAAAATCTTTCATCACATGGTCTAGTGCTCTGCAATATGTACATGTTGTGCACTGATTTGGGAATTCATGTGCTAAAAGTCTAGGTTGATTACAATTGTAACATATGATAGGTCCTCTTCCTCAAAGATATCATCCTCTTCCTCAGCCTTTGAATCCTCCTATGACTCCTTGATTATAACCTCCTCTGGGAGTACTAAATTGTGGGGCTCCTCCTTCTACTTCTTCACCTTGAACTCTATAAGCATCTATAGTGCGCTATTTTATTGAAATATTTGCCTCACCCTATGCAATCTTGCACAGAGGGCCTTATTCCATTTCCCTATGTAGAATTATCTTCCCTGTTTATAAATCTAGAGCCAAAATAAATATTTTTCCACATGTACGCATCTTGCACACTATACAACATGCACATATGCAAGTTGCTCCACTATAGCTCGCGTACATCTGTATTTGTGCCAGAAAATGAAAATTAATGTTGGGTTTCCATGTCACGACAGGAGATCTATGATCCTTGGCCTTCCATATACTGGAAACATTCTGACTCGACCCGTCGGTTCCATTTTTAAGGCTATAAATGGACAAATTTGGAGCCATGAAAAGAGGAGAAAGAATTCAAATTTGAGAGCAAAGTTACTATGGAGAAATTATTTACTTCATATTGAGTCCACATCCCTTTATCCTTTAAGTCTGAACACAGTGTTCAGACCCCAAGATCTTCCCTTATTGATTGAGAACCTCATTGTTTCTCTCTTATGATCTTGCCTTTGATGGAGGATTGAAGTGGTGGAGGCCTAGCTAGAAGGAACTTAGTTTCTTGGTTTCAAACCGTGATGACATGGAAGTCTGTAACATTTTCACTTTTTTTCATCATTTATTAATAGAAATACTCTTTTCCCGTCCAATTGATATCTTGAAAATATATTGAATTATTATTCCATGGGCGTATTTGTCATGTTTATTAATGGATTATGATATTGAATGTGCTAACATTATATAGTATCACCATATGCTTTCTTTGTTGGGTTTTTGAGGACTAGTGGAAGGTGTATTTCTCTGGGTCGATTTCTCAATGGTGGACTTCATCGAATGTTTGGAAAAGGTAGGCCTTTTATCTTGTCTTGCTATCTTATTTGTTTATATATCATACTTGAGAAGAGCGTTTATTTCTGTAGTCATTTCCTTTTATTGTGGTTTACCCTAGCCATAAAGAGATTTTCCTCATAACACACTCTCTCACTAATTCCAACACACGACAATACTTCTATTCATTTCTGGTGGACTTACAGAAATTACAAAACAAATTCCTCATAATGCTATGGTATTTTTGCATCAATGGAAAATTATAAGGGTGGTGACCCACCATCTTTCAAATTTCACACCATAATCCTAATGTATTAGGGGATCCTATATTCAAGGATTGTTGGAATGTTGGACACTCATATTTATGATGGCCTTATGTTTTATAGGTGATATACCATAGTCCCTCATGTTTTTATTTTCCTTTCATAATATCTTGTAACTGAATAGTCAGTGAGGCCAGTTGTGACTAGACTTGAGCCATTCCTGCATTACTCTATCCTATAGGGGACACTTCCAATTTCATCACAATTTCCAGAGCTTCTGTCTGTGTGGCAATATTTCATTTCATCATAGGGCAACGTATATGCAAAAATAAACCTACAATAAACCCTTGTTTATGTTGTTCATCAAGAATATGGAACATTAATCAGTATTTCAATATCTTAAGCCTTTGTTCATAGTCCCATACTTGTTCATTTACTATCTACTTAATTTCCTTCAACTTTGTAATGCACCGTAACAAAGACTTGGGCTTCTGGAATTCTTTCAACAAAGCTTGTCTTACCTCTACCAATGTCCTCATCTAGTTCGCATGTGTATTATTATGATATTTCATATACCATAATAATGTGCGATCTCTGAAAGTCATTTCCAACTACACAATCTTCACATCATTATCCTGGATGTTCCTCAAATTCCATTTTATGTCACAAATGAATATATGTTGTTTGGGATCTTATGAACCATCCCCTTGGAAGAGAGGAATCCTTAAGGTGGGATCTACCCTCTCCAGCTTAGTCTGCACAATATTATTTCCTGATACCACTAAGTGATTATGATTCGACGTACTAATTCCACTACTTTTATTACTTCCATTGCTATATATACTTCCTTTACTAACTACAATTGAAAAAAAATTTGATCTTACCTTATTTCTTGGAGATGCACATGAGGTCATGGGTTCTATGAAAATTCCAATTTGAGTAGGATATTCTTCTATTGGACTGAGATGATAGATCTTTTCTTCTATGTACATAGTCCCTTTGATTAGGCATATTGCACCAGTGTATATTTCCTCGATCTCACTATGGTTCCCTTCTCTGTCAACCACAACCCTCTTCTTATTCGATCTAAATCTCTTACCACTATGCAATAATCCAATTTCTTCCTTTTTTGCATACTCGTCTTCACTCCTCATCCTTAGCCCATCCATTCCCTATTCCTTATTTTCATCCCTTTTCTACACTCAGATCATTCCCTAGTCATCCCCCAGTTCCCCTATGTTTGAGAAGGTTCTTAGAAATTATGTTCCATTGTCATCACTCATTTTTCGCACAAAAACATCTTAATACATGAAGATATTTACTTTAGGTATTTTTTGCACGGTCCCTTGAAGAATTCTCTTTCAACAATGTTGTATTATTGAGTACAATTTATGGAAAATTCAGTAATATAACCTCCCAACACACTATCCAGGCAGTAGTCAACAACATGTGATTTCTTATTACTTATTGTATTCACATTTTGAACCAATTCAGGATTCTAATTCCTCGGAACCAAAGTTCTATATCTTCCGGTCTGTCCAATAAATATCTAGATCCACTATGTTAATACATTCAAAAATTAGCAAATAAACTTTCATGCAAATTTGTAAAACATACCATTCTAACCATTCTTCTGCACTAATCCTTGGATTATGAATCTAGTCTATTGCAAACTCAATCACCTTAGTATTCCACCATTCTTTGATTTCCTCCTTAATAGGCCTCCACATCCCCCTCATTCGCATATCCCACTCTCGGCAACAGAACCATTTGTTGGTGAGCAGTGGACAGATCCAGGGTTAAACATTAATAAACTAACAAAACCATTAGCCACCATTTATTTCGGTATCACCTACAAGCAGGTGAAGTCACACCCGAGGAATATAGAGGGAATCCATGAACTAAGTTTCTGTAGTGATGAAGGGAAGTGAGGTATTCAACATGACCATACTATGCATTATCCAGTCATCTATTATGTGTGCAGTTTCCATTACTCAAACTTTAATTATCATGAAATATACCTTGTGTGAAACATTAATCCACTTAAAATTCATTCATTGAACATTAACTTAAGTGTCCAGGATCATAACAACATATATCAGTGACATATTCAAAATACTAAACATTCACCATCATTGTGGAATAACAACAAACAATAAACAAATATATACTAACCATCCAACATATCAGTCAGAAACATAACACACATAAGAAACACATCATGACACAATGTTTTAACGTGTTTCACCCTCAACTCGGCTACGCCCATAATGAATTTATTCTCATTCATTCATTCATAATCTCCATTACATTCATGTGCACTGCGCTCATGCATAAATATTCAGTAAAAACCCAAACCTTCCCAAGTCGTTCTATGTTGCAGTGCACAAACATCTCTCTATTGATCTTCAACTCATCTCATACTCGAACACTCAACCAAAATATCCAACAATGCAAACCACTAGCCAACTCTTCATTGACCATTGAATTTATTGGATAATTTATCTAGGTTTGATTCTAGACTACCTTATATCCAAAACCCATTACATATTTATAGTATTTCATTAGGACTAATCCCATTACAACATGGTTACAAAGTGGAAAAAATGTCCCATAAATTCCTAATTAATTCCCATTTGTTGCACATTGACTTATGATAATGTGATAGCTCCTTTCACTCCACACTACTCCTTTGCAAAAATGTTGTGCGCCTCCCAAAATTTATCCAAAATAGCCTACTCCAATATTCCCCAACGGGATCATTTATTTGTACGCAATTGGAAGACCCAGGGTTAAATATTAATAAACCAACAAAACCCTTAGACATTAGCCCTCTTCGCATAACATTATTATAGAAATATATTTCACAACTTTTTTTTTCCTTTGAGCCACTCAATTTTGTTGAGGAGATCTTATTGTTCAATAATGTATTTTTATTCCATGAGCTTCACAAAATTTTTCAAAGTCATTGGATGTAAACTCACATCTATTATCTAACCTAAAACATTTTATTTTCAGGTGAGTCTCATTCATAACTAATGATGTGAAGGATTTAAACTTTTCAATTGCCTTGGATTTATTTTTGAGAAAGGAAACCTAAGTCATTCTAGTATAATCATCAATAACTAACATAAAACAATTTTCTCCTTGCAAAATGTTTGTTCTTCTTGGTACACATGGATTTGTATGCATAGGTTCCAATGGCTTGGATATTTCATATTCCTTTGTCTTGAATATCACCCTTGATTGTTTTCCATGCTGACACTATTTACAAACCATATTTGATGGTTTTGTGATCTTTGGCATATCCCTTATTTCTTTTTTGGTGTTGATTTTTACCAGGTCGTCAAAGTTCATATGGCCCATTGTTTTATGCCACAACTAACATTCATTTGTTTTCCCCATGAATCATTTTTCTTTATTAATCTCATCAAGAATATACACATTGCTTGGGGTTTTGATTACTTTTGCAAATATATTTCTTAAATTTTCCTTTCTGATCTTACATTCTTTGGATTCAAAAGTACTTGTGTGTCCTTGATCACACATCTCGCTAACACTGAGAATATTTTTCTTCAATTCTTCAACACATAGAACCTTTTATACATTATCCCTTCCATTTTCAAGACTAATAGTTCCCTTTCAAACCATATTTGAAGTCCCATTGTCTCCAAAGGTAATGTTACCTTCATTCTTCTTTAAGATGGTAAACTTTGTTTTTATCTCGATCAATATGACAAAGTAAAGTGTCTTCCTCCTTCACCCTAGCCCTCCTTTTATAATATTGAGTTATGATTGAGACCTAATATCCAAAGTGATTCATGGTTGATATTATTTCTCACCTCACTTGATATCAATGAGTATTATTTAATTCACTAATGATAATTAAAGTATTTCCTTAAATACAACTCAACTTGTTAATTAAAAGAACATTACTTTAATAATTCCTTTAACTAAAAGTAAATTCAAGGATAGAATACTTTGGACAATTTCCACATGTCTAGACACATAAAACTATAAGAAAATACCTATCTGATGCTACAATGCATCAACACTCCCTCTTAGCGAGGAAGGTATCCTGCACCACTCCAAGTTTTTCTTTGGAAAACACAAACTTCCCTTTCA